>JARJCP010000138.1:0-251523 GCA_029281795.1 Mycena crocata | reverse complement strand
GTCCCATTAAAACTTACCGGCGAAAGTCCTCTGTCACGAACGCGCGCGGCGTGCCGCGCTGTCCAGGCCCACGCCGACAACATGTCTCAAGTTGGCAGGGCTCTTGGCGTCAAACACCACCAGATACGCAAAGCCGTTCTCAACCAATACAAACCCCCGGACGACGTATCCCGCGACCACAACGTCCTACATCCCGATTTTCGCATCTACTTCCCGCCTCTCCCTCCGCCCCCAGTTACCAACAGCAAGCCCAGCACGTCATCTAAGGTAATGACGCGCCACCACCATTGGTACTGTCGCTGACATTCTATCATCTTTCTCAGCGCAAGCGTGTCCCGAAGTCGCTCATTCACGCCGAGTCGCAAGGAGAAGCGGCGTCTGACGATGAAGAAGATAGGTACTCTAAGGTACGTTATGTTCTAAGACCTGCGCTGCGAGCTCATCTCACTAACAGCCACGTACGCGTACGCGCGGAACCGACGAGAGCGCCCCCGCGGCGCCTCCGCGCACACTCCGCTCAAGCAACGTCCGTGCACCCGCTGTTATGGATATTGCTACATTGAATTATCGGTATGTAGTTTCTACGTCCATCCCCACGTTTATTGATCGTTCCCACGGTTCGGTTTTCCGAGTCCGTAAGTTTGACTCGATGTTCCATGAGTCAGTACTTTGACTCAGTGTTGGCTTCCGGAGCCGCAAAGCGGGAATGACTCACACCGTAGAATAGTATATATATCACAATGCTTGATGTAGATAGACACCACTCTTGCAATACAACTCTCATCTCATCTCATATCTCTCTGTGTGAATTTAAGTGAATCTAGCTCAGCACGCGGCATAGCTGCTCGGTAAGTACTCACGGCCTGGATACCAACTAACGCGCTACGCTTGGTTGTATATTTGGAAGCTGTCCTAAGTGGTGTAAGCCTTGTCGCTGCGCACGTATTTACGTTACGTTGTCTTAACGTACCGTAATTTGGCAGATCACACTCGAGGTCAAGGAAGGTGTAGTTTTATCCCTCTCTCCAGTACCCAGTTATCGAGTTAAGCGTCCTGCCTTCTCGCTAGCTGGTACTACTAATTCAGTTGAACCATCCTCCTACGGGGATTTCCGGAACCCTCAAGCAAGCACTCACTGGCTGAGTGCTTATTTCTCTGTGTAGCTGGAGTTGCACTAATCAGGCATTTACGCGTCGATTGCGTCAAACTGCCCTGATCCTTAACACTGGTGGACAAACTGGGAAATCCTTTAGTACAGGAGATCGTCCCTGGTTCAGCTCAGCAGACTTCTACTTCCACAGGATGGAATCGTCAAAACCTTCTTGCGCAAATTCCACTCCTTCACAGCAGCAAGGACCCGTGGAAGTCACGCGCAACATCTCACATTCTCCACTCACCTTGGGTGTGATCTTCCATTTTGGATCTCACGACACAACACGCGTAGGGGCTGGCGAGGAAAGTGACAATTCTGCAAGGCCATCTGTGGGGGAAAGAACACATCAGTCACATACGACGTCCTCTCTCTGGTCCCCAGACTCCGTGGCTCTGAATCGGACCGGCTCTGACAATGACTCGGGTAGTCCACAACCAGTGAGTCATAACTGGAGTCACAACTTGAACCTGACTCTTCGGCCCTCGGTGATCGGCCCGAGACTTCACCTCCACCTCTCCAGGGGTACCACGGGCCCGTTCGTGCCGTCGCAATTTACGGAGACTCTCAACACATTCTTGAAATACCAACCTTGCTGTCTCGGTGCCACATCTACCGGGATGATCGATTATGGCGGACCGAAACCAGTGCATAAGAAATGGTATTGAAGCCCTCAATCGACCCGATCTGCAGACGATGAAGAGCGCTACTCGTAGGTTGCAGCGTGATAATTTCCGACAGAGCTGACCCTCTTGGACAATTTTCTAACCAAAGCTTCGCAGACCGAAGCATCGGTTATCTCAGTAACGCAGTCGGAACCTGTTCATCGACTACAGGCGGAAGATTTTGTTTTGTTGCTCACCTTCCTGCGCCCAGCACACCCAGACTGCACAGGTAGCCTTCACCATCATTGGCCGGATCATCCCGAAATTACCAATATTCGGGCCCACAGGAAGAAGTATCAGTAAATGGCATAGTGCAAATAATTTCGAAATCCTGTCGGTATGGTTTCGTCTCGAGGTTGAGAACTTTGTTTGAGAGCTGGATAATGCCTTTGACTTTCAGCATGCCAGTCATCATTCTTGAACATGAAAGCTTTTCCGTTGACAAGTTCGGAGCTATTGTGAAGCTTGAGCCGTACTGACAGACCATCAGCGATTGTTCAACAACGTCTTCACGGAAGATCTTCTTCCATTGTATTCCCGGATCACAGATCCTAATGACTTTAACATTCCCGTCAGCCCGTTCAGCAACCTTCGTTTGTGCAGACTATCTGATCGTGCCCACGCTCCTTCCCATTTCAACTCTTCATCCTCCGGCTGGAGGACCAGCCCTACACTTAACGAATTCCGTGTGAATAGGCCGAAAGGTGCGGTCAGGAACTCCAGCAGCTCGCTGAACGAATGCAACAGCTATCTCCACCTCTGGTGCAATAAATCTTTATAGAAAACATAATACAAATGATCTGTTCTCTGTTCCAACAAGGAATCTTTGCTTGAATGAGTCCCCGACTCCGATAGCGACCTAGGCTAGTTCGAACTCACCACATCTACGTGGAACCACAGTTGTGGATACACTTCAAGAAGAACTAAACTCTCAAACTCAGCTTTCCTCATTGCGACAAGTTAACATTGCCAATGACGCGGAGCCTCCATCGATCCACCGCAACCTTTTCTAACTTATCCATGTCAAACCGCCGGCTACATTGGTTGCGCAGACAGGCACAATCAGCAGCGGTCCGTCCAACCGGCCAGCGTGTCGAATCCGGAAACTCTGCAATCCCAGCGGATTGGGCACCTCGGGTCACGACATGTTGACCTCACCGAGACGGCCGGAATGATTGCAGCTTGACAGTGTTCCCGATGCATCTATACACATCCGGCTGGGGATTTCAATGGATAATCGACTGTTTGCCAATGTCGATGGCGTGATGTGAACTCCGAACACTTGAACAACATTTCCCCAGTTTCAGTAATCCTACTTGCTCATCTCATATGCTCCCTCCGATGTCTGGGCCAACTCTTAACCTGTCTGTACGTCGAAACTAGGGGGCTATGTTATGGATATTGCTACATTGATTATCGGTATGTAGTTTCTACGTCCATCCCCACGTTATTGATCGTTCCCACGGTTCGGTTTTCCGAGTCCGTAAGTTTGACTCGATGTTCCATGAGTCAGTACGTTGACTCAGTGTTGCTTCCGGAGCCGCAAAGCGGGAATGACTCACACCGTAGAATAGTATATATATCACAATGCTTGTATGTAGATAGACACCACTCTTGCAATACCAACTCTCATCTCATCTCATATCTCTCTGTGTGAATTTAAGTGAATCTAGCTCAGCACGCGGCATAGCTGCTCGGTAAGTACTCACGGCCTGGATACCAACTAACGCGCTACGCTTGGTTGTATATTTGGAAGCTGTCCTAAGTGGTGTAAGCCTTGTCGCTGCGCACGTATTTTACGTTACGTTTGTCTTAACGTACCGTAATTTGGCAGATCACACTCGAGGTCAAGGAAGGTGTAGTTTAGTATCCCTCTCTCTCAGTACCCAGTTATCGAGTTAAGCGTCCTGCCTTCTCGCTAGCTGGTACTACTAATTCAGTTGAACCATCCTCCTACGGGGATTTCCGGAACCCTCAAGCAAGCACTCACTGGCTGAGTGCTTATTTCTCTGTGTAGCTGGAGTTGCACTAATCAGGCATTTACGCGTCGATTGCGTCAAACTGCCCTGATCCTTAACACCCGCCCCCGTCGTGTTGGTCGAGCGCAAAGCCCGCAGCGTTGGGCGCAATGCAGAGCCGGCCGCGGCTGGAAATCCCCCGCCTGCTCACGCCCCTGTCCAACGTTGCCCCCGCCTCCTCCGACCCTCTTTTCCCGACGGACGCGTCCCACCCTGCCCCCATCATAGATTGTTTTCTGCAAGATGTCGGTGGATACAACCTCACCCGATTGAGCGCTACTTTGACGGCCGTAGGCATAACGTCCATGCACGATCTCATCCGCCTGGCCCAGCTGCCAGCAGTCCGGCGCGTGAAGACGCTCACCGCATATCTTCGACTCATATCCCGACGTTACCAAGCTCAATGTCGTGTCATTGGCGCACACTATCGCTGATCTGCGCTCCTCTGATTTCTCGGCATCATCACAACAACCTGGCGTCACCTCCGGTTCGCACCCCCCGCCCTCAGTGGACATTTTTTGATGGATGTGGAGGTTTTGATCTGTCGCACTGGAGGGCTAGATTTGCCGAAAGTTGGCATAGTTTCCATCGACGACCTCAGGCCACTGGGTCGCGTGCCCGATACACGTCGTAGACAGATGCTTCTGGACTTGCTCGAACCCCATCCAATCACTACAACGTTATGTTCTAAGACCTGCGCTGCGAGCTCATCTCACTAACAGCCACGTACGCGTACGCGCGGAGAACCGACGAGAGCGCCCCCGCGGCGCCTCCGCGCACACTCCGCTCAAGCAACGTCCGTGCACCCGCCCCCGTCGTGTTGGTCGAGCGCAAAGCCCCGCAGCGTTGGGGCGCAATGCAGAGCCGGCCGCGGCTGGAAATCCCCCGCCTGCTCACGCCCTGTCCAACGTTGCCCCGCCTCCGACCCTCTTTTCCCGACGGACGCGTCCCACCCTGCCCCCAGCATAGATTGTTTTCTGCAAGATGTCGGTGGATACAACCTCACCCCGATTGAGCGCTACTTTTGACGCCGTAGGCATACAGTCCATGCACGATCTCATCCGCCTGGCCCAGCTGCCAGCAGTCCGGCGCGTGAAGACGCTCACGCATATCTTCGACTCATATCCCGACGTTACCAAGCTCAATGTCGTGTCATTGGCGCACACTATCGCTGATCTGCGCTCCTCTGATTTCTCGGCATCATCACAACAACCTGGCGTCACCTCCGGTTCGCACCCCCCCGCCCTCAGTGGACATTTTTTGATGGATGTGGGAGGTTTGATCTGTCGCACTGGAGGGCTAGATTTGCCGAAGTTGGCATAGTTTCCATCGACGACCTCAGGCCACTGGGTCGCGTGCCCGATACACGTCGTAGACAGATGCTTCTGGACTTGCTCGAACCCCATCCAATCACTACATTACATCTAGTTTCCCTCTCGCTCAGTGTCGCTGAACTAGTCTAGTTAGTACTTGCTCTTGATTGATCACGAATAGTTGCATTCACATTTCCACATGTACTTAGAAAAAAAAATCTTACTTTCAATCCGAATGACATTTATAGGACAAAGTCTGAAGATTGGATTGGCGAGCGAGTTACGGTGATGGACCGCACTGCCTCTCCTCAGGTCAAAAGCTATCGAGGGCGTTCACACCAGGTCAAGCAGTCAAGAGCTTTGTAGATTCGTAATAAGGTACACAACTATGTTCTAGATGTCGTCCAGCTCGTCGTCCGCGTCAAGGAGCTGAACCTCCTCCTTTGGGAATCGCAGACCCTTCCAACTGTAGAGGACGACGCTCTGGTCCTTTCTGAGAGGGAAATCGTATTCAAGGCATTTGTCGTAATCGATATCTTGGTGGGTACCCTGTGCATAATGTCGCGGCAGACCGGACAGCTCCACTGTTCCTCGAGCCACAGCCGGATGCATACATAGCAATGGCTGTGGCCGCATGCGTACCTGCGGAAAGTGGATGAGAATGCGGATAGCTGAGGATTGCAACGGGAGACGTACGATACGGGGTGCGATTTGATTTGCAGACAAATTGCGCATCTCTGGTGCTCGCGGTCGGTGGTCCCGACTGGGGGGCGAACGGAGTTTTGTAAAGATTTTCGGCAGTAAGTGGTTTCAAGCGGTCCTTGCGCCAACCGACATTACGGCGACGACGACGAGGGCGAGAGTTGCCGAGGGCGCGGTGCGAGAGGGATCCTGGGGGGCGCGGTTGCCAAAGCCTGAGCGTGACGTGCGGCGATTCTCTCTCAAGGCGCTCGCGGCGTTCAGCAGCACGGCGTTCCGACTCACGAAGGCGAAGTTCAGCCTCACGAAGTTCGGGCCCGGTAGGTTTCTGAAAGACGGCGCAGCGGATTCGGGTTGTTTACAGCGTCAGCGATCGCCGACCCTCCGCTGTTCGAAGCACGGGGCGGAGCGACTTTGAAGAATCACAGACGTGGGGCCCGGATGATGTTGCGGTTGTAAAGCGAGCTGGCATTCTGGCTCGCCGGCAACATCACACTGACGCCGCGCCTGGGCCTTGTGACAGAAGAAAGCGGACGTTGTCGAGCTGGGAAAATCGTCAATGCATGCTCATTAGTCGTGAGAGCGAGCAGACGTACTGGGGATAGTCAGAGGGCCAATATCGCCGGCGATAAGTCCTGATACGTGTGAGGGGCCTCGTTCTGGGCCTGCAATGGCGGGTTAGCTCGAGTCGGTACATACAAGGGGGAATGGACGCACTGGAAAGCACAAACATCGGGTCATCGATGCTGGCGCCGGGGCCCTCTACAGATGAGGGGTACGGGTCTAGCAGGACGAGGTGGTCAAAGGTCGTGGTATAAGAAAAAGTGAGGAATCACGTACTGGAAATAATGCTGATGCCGTCCGAGCGTTTGGAGCTCGACGCTCCTTCGGGACGACATCTTCAAGCCGCGTCCTGAGAGGGCAGCAGAGGGTTTTTGTTTGGATTGGAGTTTTTTCGTCGAAGGATCGCAGGGCAGAGAAAAGATGCACAGGGAGACGGGCAGGAAACACGGAGAATTATAGGACGTCGGCTAATGCGGGGACATTGGTGTTGTTGTTTTCTGGTCGTAGCCTTTGGGCAGCACCCAGCCAGGAACCGGACAAGGCATTTGCGAGAAGAAGACGAGGAGATGGAAGATAATATTCTAATCATTATCTAATTATTGCTCATCACGTGTGGAATCATTTAATCGCTTTCATCTAACTCGCTCATTGTACTGTACTGCCCAAGCGCCGTCGCCATCCTCGCTTCTCTTCTTTTCTCGCGAGCCAGCCGGGTGTACTTCCAAGCGCTATCTTCGAAAGCCTGCTCGGACTGGAAGCCGTTGTCGAAGTAGCGGAACGGCGCCACAGCTGCGTACTGCCCGAACCAATACTGATACTCCCCGGCGCGGACTTGCGTGAAGGAATACCGCGTAAACGCTGCGGGGAACAAGACTGTCGACCCCACCGGAAGCTCAATAACTTTTTTCTCTTCCCACAGGATCAGCTCGCCTCCCCATCGCGACGCGTACTTCCCGAGAGCGGTCAGCGCTCGCCAACCCCAGAGCATCTCCAGGTCGTCCAAACGTGGAGGAGATTCTGGGCTGCCTAGAAACCACTCCGCCGCGTGGAAGGCGCCAGGATACACGTCGCGCAAACGACAATCTTCGGCGAGTAGGCGATACTTGACGTGCTCGACATGCGAGTGGATGCGAGGGGCATAGGAACGGTAGAGATCTGAAGTGCGTAATCAGTTAGTGTGCTTGAGTCAAGATAGCGCGTCGCGAGACTGACCATTATGCCACTCAGCAATGTTGTCGAACGCTCCTTTGCCGCGCAGACACGCAGCTCGCACTGGTTTACGGGGAATCGTGGAGGATGTTTTGCGGACGCTGGGTAAGTGGTATGGTCCATGAGTTGCGCCCAGAACTGACGATGGACACTTACCACAGAGGTGGCATTGTATCCATAGTAATCTATACCGGCGCGCAGGGAACAAGGTGAGTTCATGTGGGCATGGTCGGGGAGCGCGTCTAAATCTGCTCTCTCAGAGACATGACGGATGGTCGCAGTGGCCTCTCTGACCACGCGGTTCCAATCGCGCTTTTGAACGGGCGCCTCAGCAAGAAGCCCAAGACAGCGGCCGCGGCTGTCAGTGAGAGGGGTGACTCTAAATCCAAAGAAAATAGTCAGAGGCAGGTATGAGGCTATCTGTGAAGAGAAACGTCGGCAAACTGACCCTTTCCAGTCGCGTATCACTTCAAAACCGTGATGTTCCAGCTCAGCGCGAGTGTAGACGTGGGTGAGTGGCTTGAAGTGAACGGGTGGGGGTGGAGATGGGGTACGGGCCGTGCGGCTCGCAGTGCTCAGTCCGTGGACCCCAAAGTCTTCAATAAAATCGCTGGACCAGTGCGGGCGGGGTACGGCGTGTACAGGTGCGTCGCCCAAGATGTATCCCTCGCTGTCGGCCTCCGACTGGGCCATGGTGAAGTCGGACGCAGTGTCAGATGTGCTCTCGCTGTCGCTGTCGTGATAGTCGCTCATCTCCGAATCGGTGTCGTCCTCACGGTCGGGGTCGTGGTCCAGGAAGTCGGGGCGGCGCGTGGTTTCACCGCGGTAATAACTTTCAGTTTTTTCGCGATGCCGCATCAAGTCGAGCTCGTTGGCCAGGACAAGTCGCAAGTCGTAGCCGAGGGATATGGGAGGGCTGCGATCGGGCAGGGTGAAGGTGTCCAACGGCATGGGAGACGGAGTGGTGCGAGATTCTTGCATGGTGAGCAGCAGGGGTAAGTCCGACGATTTGTTCTTCTCGCGAGGGGAGCTCTAAATAATTTGCCAGACCTCTTTTTGGCGCGACCCACCCTGGCGCTGGCTATGTTCACATGGCGCACGACCGGGAACTCCGGGTAAAAGAACATGGACCGGATTTGCTTGGGATGGGTGGGGAGTCACGGTATCTGACGCGTAAGTTTTGGCGCTGTTGAGTTGCTAGAATTTGATTGTCGGCTAGGGAAAAAAGATGAGAAAAAAGATCAGTTACAAGGCCCGAATGATGGTTGCGTCGGCGCGAACAAGGGCGAGGCCATGCGACAAACAGCCGATGGAGCGGATGGGTGGGGAGTTACGGGAGCGCTTGGAAGCGGCCCGCTACCCCCCAACCCGAGCGCATGGGAGGTCAAATTTTTTGAAGATAACGCGTGGACTCACATCCTTGACAGCGGGCCGCAGCCATGCTTGGCGGCAGCGGAGCACAGAATGCATGGGTGTCAGCAGGAAAACCGGAAAAAAAACGGAAAGACGGGAACTCGACAGTGGCAGTCAACTTGGAGAGTTGCCTTCTTTCTTTTTCGCATACCTCGAAACTTGACCCGACTTCCCCCTCCAGAGTTCAAGATGTCATCCAACTCGTGTAAGTTGCTCGCGGGTACTTGTTTGACGGACATTTACTTTCGACTAGGTCGCGAGCTCGTTTTATACCGCGCCTTGACACCGACTATTCACACGTCACCGGGGTACACCGCCCGCGCACTGCTGGAGCAGTTCTCCCCGCGGATGTTGGTGGCATTGGATACCGCGTGGCGCACCAAGGACCGCTTTTTTCGGCTCGAAAGGTGACATGCAGCAAGGCGAGAGGTGAGCTTGCCTTACTCTCTGCGTCCCCAGCCCAAATCATAACTTCGACTCTTGTCTCAGTTATTCCAACACGGGCTATTACCTGGTTACAGAGAACGCGTCGTTTCTTGCCGCGTGCGTGCGTTAATTATCAACTGAACTTTCCCTTCAACTAATCATACACAGGCCTATTATTTCGTATGATTTAGCTTGCCAATTTCATTGCCTCCATTGTGGGCAACAGCTGCCGGAGGAGGATTGGCGCTGGACGTTTGGGTCGATGGACGGTGAGAATGTGGAGCGCTGGGGCGACTGGTCTGCCGTGACAGAGATGCCGACGGAGTGGAAATTGAGCGCGCCCGTACGCGCTAAACTTTAACACAACTAGCCAAGCTACAACGTTTATATATCGTTTTACAGATCGTTTTGTGCTAAGTAGGAATGAGCGCACCAATTTTTTTTTCGCCGCTTGTGCATCTTTAATCTTAATCGGGAAGTACTCCACGTGATCACCAAAGCCTTCGACAGGCTCTCTCTCATGTATATATATGGCTGGGCGGGGCTGGCTCCCCGCCCACCACAATTCGACTCTGTGTCTCTATTTCTTGCGCCCAACAAGCTGCCCGCACTCCACTTGCATTCTGCTCGACTTTCATTCTGGCGACTGACCAAGAAAACGATGTGCTGCACTTGTGGCGAAGCGCACGACAAGTCTGGCTGGCCGGCCTCTCTGACAGGCCGGGGCCTGCTGCTCATTGCGGGCGATGCAAGACGAGCCTGTGGTCAGCAGCCGACGGGGCGATCCGCTTCTTCGATTGCGCGTCGTGCGCGCAGATTTTGTGTTACGCGTGCTGTATCATGGATCACCGTCAAAACCCTTTGCATTTTTTGAAGGTGCGTATCTCCCAGCAACGTTCGTGTAGTCAAACTGACACGCAGATGCAGGAGTGGACGGATGAGGGTTGGCACACAACTACTCTCGCGGGCATCGGCTTAATCTACCAGCTTGGTCACAAGGGACTCGACTGCAATTGTCCCGTTGCAGGGATTCGGTCTACGCAGGTTCTCGACACGACCGGCGTTCAGACACTCAAGTACCAGTTCTGCGGGTGTCGCGCTGTACCCGACAACAATGACGAGCAATTGGAGGCTGCCGGTTTCGTGCCCGTGAGCGAGGATGACCAGTTGGCGACGCGGAGGCTATTAGACACGTTTGCTACATTGAACTTGGAATAATGGGACTACTTCCGACCTCAACTTTCTCGTCCTGAGACCCCCAAGAAAAAGAAGCTGCTTTGCCACCGCCGTTTCCGTTTCCGTTCCCCGAAAATCACGGCAATCTATTGGAGAAGATCTCAGCTCCTTGCCGACGTTTTTAATGGAGGTAACCGGAAAGATGGCGGGATGGCGCTGGGCTGCTGTGTGAGCAACGTCAAAGTTGTAGTAAGTTCACATGTTTCTTGTGCGCTTAGCGATAACAAATACATATTCACAATATCTGCAGGTCGAAAATCCATGCCTCCTCTTCCGTTGCTACTCTCAGCGTGCATCTGCACTTTGCAAATTCTTCCCACTCGTCCACCTCCACTGTCAACACCATCGTGCCCATGGCCTCCGACCCCAGCGGGACCCTCAAGTTTCGTTCGACTCGGCTAGTGGACACAGCTGTCGGGTTCGACGAAGCGGACGCCCTCGACAATGTTTCCGCGGATAAAGCCGTGTACATTTCAAACGACGGAATGCGACGGGCCGATGAGCTCCTCAACATCGGCCAGAAGAAACGGCGCCTCGATCCCACCGACCTCAAGGACCCTCTCGCCAACTGGATGCCAGTGGACGACAAAGCCTTCGTGAACGACAAGGGCGTCGTCATCAACCCCGACGCACTGGACGACATGGATAAGGTTTCAGGCTTGGACACAAAGAAGCGATATGACAGTTCGGTGAGTTCGAATTTTTGCAGTTTTGAGGAACGACTCTGACAGGCACGCATTGGGCAGGACAATCCGATGGCGAAATGGCGCGAGATGAAGCAATTCTTTCTCGATGAGAGCGTGCGACGCGACGGACTCGGCGACGCCATCCATGGCGCTGAGTGCTTGCTTTGCCAAAAACCCGTGGGCCCGGACGCTCCTGGAGCGCCGCGCTTCTTTCGTTGCCAGGACTGCGGGGATTTTTTGCAGTGCAAGCAATGCTGTATCGACCGCCACCAACCCAGTCCCCTGCATCTTCTGGAGGTAAGAATTTTGAGCATGACAGGGGAGACAAAATTTAACAACTTATATTTTTTGGCGTAGGAGTGGGGCGGCTCGTTTTGGAAGAAGACGACGTTACTTGCCTTGGGGCTGGTGTACCAAGTGGGGCACGAGGGCGGTCCCTGCAAGCGTCCCCTGGCCCCTATGCGCACGATGGTCGTTATTCACACCACCGGCATCCACAGCGTACATTTCCACTACTGTGGGTGCCGCCGCCGTGTCCCAGCCAACGAGCTCGAGCAACTGATGCGGGGCGGCTGGTACCCGGCTTCCGTCACCGACCCTGGGACATGCGCGACCTTCAAAGTGTTGGATCTGTTTCGTCTTTTGAACGTAGTTGGGAATGTCAACGTACATGACTTCATCCGGTCCCTCGAACGCCTGACTGATGGTTTGGGGCCGAGTGGGATGCAGTGGATGCCGGTGAGTTTTTCTTTTGTTTTGTAAGAGGGCACGACGGAAAACTTGACTGACGAGGTTGTAGGATCGCTACACAGCCTTCGCAAGGATGCAGCGCCAAAGCGCTTTCGTGACAAGGGTTCGCCGTGCGGGTAGGGCGCACGCTGAGGAAGGAGTGGAGGCGACTGCCCCGGGCGAAACCGTCCCGCGTTGCTGGGCCTGCCCTCAGGATCTGCGCAATCTGCCGCCCGACTGGCGCGAGGTGGATCCAAAATACCGGTAGGTGTTGCCGTATTGGTTAAACAGAGGCGGAACTGACTTTGTTATAATCTTCAAGTTTCTTGTACATGTTGCTCCTCGCCGTCGATGCCAATTTCAAACTCAAAAATCGACTCCGCGCGAATGAGCGATTTGACCCATCTTTAGGCCCGGGGTGGGGCGCTTTTGTTGAACCAGAGGGTTACAAAGAGCATCTCAAAGGGTACGTGGGCGAGAACGATGTAAGTGTCTACAGTGCCACAGAATATACACGGAGCTGATATCATCCTAGATTAGTACATGCATAGCATTTGCAGCTCTGCTGCAGAAAGACACCAGACTCACGACTGGGTTGCGTACGTCGGGGGTCGGGGCTGCGTCTGTGCGCGCCACGAGTGTCTGCGACCAAACGGGCTCGGCGACTTGCAGAAAGGAGAAAGGTGTGTTTTGCGCAGCGTCTGCCTGAGCGCATAGCTGATCCGTTTCGAAGATATGCAAATATGGACTATATTGTCATGTCGTGCCTCGCCGGCATAACGTTGCTGGCACTCACGATTTCTTACGACATAGCATGTCAATGGAAGAAAAAACTACGCGAGCGCAACGCCAAGCTTCCGACTGCGATCCAGCTGGATGTCGATAAGATCAACATACAGTGTGGGCTGCCTGTTTGGCACGCGTCGTCGCACGAGGCTGAGTGCAGCAACCAAAATAGCTTGAGTTTTCTGGTCGGCGTCGGGAAGACGGACGGGGAGGGAATCGAGAGGGTGTGGGCGGCGTTGAATCCCATGGCCTATGCAACGAAGGAGATGGGTCCGGGGAATAGAGCGGACACGATTGACGACAAAATCGATTCGCACAACTTTCTAAAGAATCTAGGCCAAGGTAAGCGCCCAACAAGCGCCCAATCTCATGTGCACGTGTTTACTGAGACGTCATCATGTAGTCGATGCTCTCCGCCGCAAACTGGTCGTGAGTCTGGCAGAGCGGGCGCGTCAGGTGGAGTCCTTCAAGGAGGTGAACAAGACCGTTACCAAGGAACTGCGCGCCGAGTGGCAGTCGGCTGTTGACGCCTTCGTCGCCGATCACGATCAGCCAAACCCGTATATTCTGAAGGAGGGTAGTAAGTGTATTCTATGCGCGTAGTGGGTTTTCCAGAGCTGACCTTCATTTGCAGGCGGCGAGTCGGAAGTGCAAATCCGGCTCAACTTGCGGCTGAGCGAGGAAGAGGAAGCGCGCAAGTCGGGCACTCCCTTACACGGGACGAGCGCAACGGCATTCCTTGTGGCGGGTATACAACTCGAGGATGCACAGTACGTGATACGTAGCCAGCTGTATACACAGCATCTAACACCCCGTCCCTCCTCTCAGGCGCCGAATACTATCCGACTTAGCGGGAGGCGCGTTGGTGTCGGCCGACCGCGCCAGCAAAATACAAGACCGTCGCGTAGCGTTCTTCAAGAAACTCAGCAAGTTCCGGCAGCTGCAACAGATCTTCACGCCCGGGGCTGCGCGCGCTGTAGCGGAGGAGGAACTGGAGCGGAACGAGGACAGCGCCCCAGTCAAGGCAGAGCTGGTGCGACTGTACATGCCTTCGGAGCTGTCCGACTGGGAGCAGCAAAACGGGTGTCAGCGTGGCCTCGTCAAGATGGAGGTCGCTCTCCGCGAGGCGCAATGCCGCAACGCCCTGGCTGCGGTCCGCAAACAGCTCCACGGCAAGAGGCACCTTATCGGCTTCCGTAACAGTTACATCGCAGGTCAAGGCAAGGCCACGAAGGCGCGCACCGTAATCGATCAGGTCGGCGAGCGGGTGGAGGCCAGCGCTGCGAAGTATCGTCAGGGCCGCGTGGCGCTCGAGAATCTCGTGGACGAAGACGGCGTCGCTTACCTCACCCAAATGCCGCACTTCAAGGACCTCAAACCGTCACATCTCACGCTGGACAACGAGGTGGTGGAGAGCGACACGGCGGCCCGCAAGAAACTGTCGCTTATCGCGGCGGGAAAGGGCTCTCGCAATCCGCGTCACATCCAGGGTTCCTCGAAACGCGTTATGGCGTGGATTTGGACAGCACAAGGGGCCCTGGGGAAGGAGGAGGAGGAACTGCATGAATGTGAGCAGCCGTATTCGTCGCCAGCCCGAAACCACACTAACGATGCCTTCGCACAGCGATGCGGGTCGAATGGTGCCGCGCGAAAGCGCGCAAGGTTCGCTGGGAGGAGGAGGTCCTCCTCCTGCGCGAGGAGATGCGGCGTGTACTTCGCTACCTGGAGTGGCAGGCCGAGTGGTGGGTGGCCCGGCGCGATGTGCGGCAGGACGCGACGCCCGAGCTTCGCCATGGGCTGGCTGCCTACGCGCTGAGGCACGCGAACATCTTCGGGCGGCTGGGCGGGTTTTTTCAGAATGAGTGGAGCCTGTCTGTGGGCGCCATCGCTAGGTCAGTGGTGGAGGAAGTGGAGGAGGATGAGGGGGCCGAGTTAGTGCAACTTTTCTCGCAGGTATCTGTCAACGCGGCGGCGGGTGACAACGACACAATGGCGACTGACAACGTGTAGATTCCGTGTACTCTACAGACTCTACATACTGTCGGTATCGTAGTCGCTACCAAAAGATTACCGTTATTTCCTATTTGGGCCAGCGCGGGCAACTCAGACGCGAGGATGACAGGGAAATTGAGGCAGATAATAAGGCACGGGGGCGCTAGCTGTGGTGTGGTGTCTTGTTTTTTTTTTGCGTGGCTTTGCGTCCTGTTTTGTGTTTTTTAAAGAAAATATTAATAGCCGAGTTGGGAAAAGCAAGTGTATATTTGATGTGCGGAGGGTTATTTTCGGGTCCCTGCCTAAAAGAGCAGTCTGACGGCGGCGGGCCTGGTCCCAGGAGGGCACAATGGACCGAAAGTGGGAGGGAAGGGAAGGCTTGCCGGGGCCTGGCTAGCTCCGCCGGTGGAGACATTTGACAGAGTGGCTGGGGCCAGCACATCAGGCTGAAACCCACAGCTACGGGTGCCGCACTCGCTGGCATTGCTGCCGCGACTTCCGGCAAAACCACGCGCTGGTCACTTGACCCTTCCGGACAACTCCGGTATGATGGACGCGTATGGGTTCCTTTGGCCTCCGGAAACTCTCCGGAGTTGCGAGTACGTGTACTTCAACACTTGCATGACCATGTCCTCTCTGGCCATTTTGGACAGAACAGAACCCTCGCACTCGTCCGACGCGAATATACTTGGCCGGAGTGCCGGACTTTCGTCCGGGACTACTGTCGGTCTTGTATCGTTTGCAAGCGCAACAAGAAGCAACGGCACTGTCCTTACGGATTGCTGAAGCCTCTTCCGGTTCCCATGCATCCTTGGGATTCTATCTCCATCGACTTCATCGAGCAACTTCCGGTTTCCGGCGAGTACGATACTATCCTCGTAATCGTTGATCGTTCTACAAAGCAGGTTATTCTCATTCCCTGCGATCAACATATCGACTCTCCGGAACTCGCTCGACTTTTCCTTATTCACGTTTTCTCCAAACACGGTGTTCCCTCACACGTTACGTGCGACCGTGGTTCCGAATTTATTTCCTCCTTCTTCCGGTCCTTGGGTGAACTCCTCTCCATGGAGCTGCACTATACTTCCGGTTACCATCCGGAAGCCGACGGACAAACCGAACGTATGAATCAGACTGTTGAGCAATATATTCGCATGTACTGCTCATACCAACAGGATGATTGGCATCACCTCCTTCCGCTTGCCGAATTCGCCCTCAACAACTCTCCGAACGCTTCGACCGGAATCTCTCCGTTCTTCGCGAACAAGGGTTATGATCCGGCAATTACCATTCATGCGGAACGCGACGTCGCTAACATGTACGCCAAGGATTACGTCGTCGACCTACAAAGCCTGCATCAGTTCCTCCGGGAACAGATCACTTTCGCTCAGCAGCGTTACAAAGAAACTGCTGACCGGAACCGGATTCCCGATCCCCGATTGCAGGTTGGCGACCAGGCGTTCATCTCGACGAAGTTTTTCCGTACTAAACGTCCGACTCCGAAATTTTCGGAAACCTATCTCGGACCGTACAAGGTTATCGCCAAGCCCTCCGCGGCTTCCTACACCATCCGTCTTCCGAAGACTCTTTCTCAAGTTCATCTGGTTTTCCATATTTCTCAACTCGAGCCCCACGTTCCGAATCCATTTCCCGGCCGTGAGGAACCTCCTCCGGCCGCGGTCGAGGTCATCGACGGTGACGAACACTTTGAAATCAAGCAAATCGTTGATTCGAAGATCGACCGGAGATTCCGAACTCCCGGAACACGACTCCGTTATTATGTGGAATGGCTAGGGTACGAGAATACCGACGAACAGTTTGATTGGGTTAGTGCTGACGACCTTGACGCCGATGAACACATTGACAACTTCCATCGTCGTTTCCCGAACAAACCGGGTCCCAACTTATAACTCACGCGATTTTGGATCTTCCGGTTTTCTCGGAACTTCCGATCGTTCACACAAATATACCAAGAAAATCTGCGTTGAGTTTCAAGAAAAAATATCTATATACATTTTTATTTGACCACTTTTCCGGTCATGCATCGACTTCCATGTCCTCGGCCTCGTCTTTCTCCTCGGCCTGGTTGTGCTCCCCGATCTCGTCCTTCTCCTGCTCTTCTCCGTCCTCCGGAGCTTCCGCATCCACCGGAGCCTCCGGCGATTGCGGAACGTCCTGCGTGACGATCGGCGGCACCAGGTCTTCATCGTCCTTCTTCTCCTCCTCCGACTCCGTCTCCGACTCCGTCTCCGACTCGTCGCTACTCCCTTGCACCGCTTCCAACCTCAGCTTCTCGCGATCGGCTTCCTCGTCCGAATCCAGCACGGAAATGTGCGAACGGCCGTCGTCCGCGAACTCGAGGTCGGACGGCCATCCTCCGTCGAGGTCGATCTCCTTCGGCTCCTCCTTCGGGGTCTTCGACTTCTCGCGACCCTCCGGCGATTTCGGAGCTTCCGGGGTTTTCGGGGCTTCCGGTTTCTGCGGAGCTTCCGACTCCTCGTCCGAGTCATCCACGATGATCGCCCGCGCTCTGCGCCGCTCTTCCTCCACTTCCACCGACGCCCGATCCCGTTCCAACTCCTCCATCGCTGCAAGCAGCCACTCCGGTTTCTCGTTCTTGTACACGTTGTGGTGGAAAATCGCCAACGTGTTCGAGAGGATGGAGTGGGTGGTGCGGTATCGGCGGCGGTAGGTGTTCCGGCTCGCCTCGAGTTCGTCAACGCGACGATCGAGGCGACGTAGCGTGTCGCGGAGGTCGTCGATACGGGTCCGGGGTGGAATGGTCGGAACGTCCGGTCCGTCATCGTCCTCGTCGGACAAGACGATACGACGACGTACGCTGGCCAAAGCCCTACGGCTAGGCCCCGCGACATCGTCACCGGAACGTCCGGTCTTCTTGGGCTTCTTCTTGCCCTTCGTTTTCTTGCTTTTCTTCACTGCGGAGGCGGCGACTGAACCTTCCCGACGCTTGTTGACGCGAGTCGGGTGCTGCGGAAGCAGCGTGCACTTGGCGTGCGTCCGCTGGCACTCCGTACAGGTGCGTGTGGTGGCCTTGCTGCCAGTCTCGATCTTGCAAACGAGGCCCTTGTTCTGGCATCGTTTGCACGCTACGGAACTTCCGGTTAGTACGGACCTTCCGACGAGTCCACTGCGACGTACCTTCGACTTCCTTCTCGCTATCCGTCTCCACGTTCTTCTCATTCGCCCCGTCGTCTCCTCCCGACCCCGAGTCGCTCCGCTCCGCGTCGTCTCCGCCTCCGGGGTTCTGGAGCTCTTGCATGCGCGCCGCGATCTGCGCTAGCACCTGCTCCTCCCCCCGACGACGCACCTCCGCCTCCCTAAGGCGCTCCTGCAGCGCCTTCATCTCTTCCTCTGACACTGCCTTCCGCGCCCGCTTCTTCCGATGAGCCTCCTCCGTGAGCTCCTCGTCAACCTCGTGCTTGGTAGCACGCTTCTTGCCCTTGTCCGGGCACTTCTTCTTGTCGTCGTCGCTTCCGTCGCTCGGAGCCTCCGAGCGCGTGATGGTAAGGCCAGAGGCGAGAGGCGGCATGTGGGATGGTGGGAGGAAGCAAGAAGAAAAGATGAGTCACTCCCGCTTCAGTTCCGAACTTTGTGGGTCCAGTCACGTGACTTTCTCGAACATTCGACGCTTGGACGGCTATTCGGCTATACGGCTATTTCGACTTCAACAAACTTTTTTCGACAAAGTTTCTTCGACATATCTCGACTCGTTTCCTATGTTCCTTGGGCAAGGAACGTAAGAGGGGGATACTGTTTCGGGGCCAAATCGGGCCAAGTCAAGAGCACGCGCAGCAGTCAGAAAAGCTGAGTCCTCGGAGCGTATCGTCGAAGCACACTCCAATCACCATATGGGCTAGTCTCCTGGATCCTCTGGCACTAGTCGAGAGGCAATCCCGCAATGTCGCTGTGCTGGGATGAAGCAAGGTGAAGATCTGTCTACAACATGCGCAAGCTGCTGACTAATCGGCCCGAATGCCCGCAGGATGCGTCCGTGCGCACTAGCGCAAAGCTCCGGCGTGTCGGAGCGTCCGGTCTTTTGGAAGCCGTCGGTCCGCCTTCGGACCGACTCGGCTGATCGGGTTTTCACGCAATGAAGGATTACTGAGCGTTTCCCGTTTATCCGTTATCTATCTCATCCATCTGTCTTCTTCGTCTCCGTATGTACTTCGCTTTGTTATATTCAAGTCCCGCTTTTGGTAGTCGCTTTGTCTTACCATATTAGGATATTGATCTTCAACTACTATATAAACCTTATGTATTATGCCTGTATTCTCCAGTTTGATTATTAACGTGCTTTGCTCTTCGCTCTGCTCTGAGTCGTTCCGGCTTCACCGGAACTTCCGACTTCCTACTTCGTCCCCTTCAGCACGGGTAGTACGCACACCCTTATCTTCCTGTGGTGCTTGCGCTATATCTACTGACTTCCGCTCTTCCGTCCTTCCGGTCTTCTCGGAACTTCGGATCACTTCCCCATGTCGGCTCGGTATATAACAGTCTCAAAGTCACCAAACTGAAATAAATGCCCATGAAGAGCAAGCCGAGGGTCAGCCTGCCGTCTGAAAATTCTGCGACGGATATGTACTAACATCTTGAACGAATCCTAGACCGCAAGCACTTGGCAACTCTCGTGAATAAGCTCATGAGGGAAAGATACTCCGCGCGCTTCTACCTTCCCGAAAAGGTAGACAAGGTCACGATCGAGGATATCGTCGATGCAGCCAACCACACACTGCATTCCGCGGGGCCGTCAACCCAGCCTGCCGACTTGGGCTGACATCTGCCGACGTCTGCCGAGAAGCAGCGGCAGACTGCGTGGACATCGGATCGGCACAGATCTGCCGACTTGGGCCGACAATGTGTCGACGCCGCCTCCACCAAGTCTGCCTACCTCGGCTTTCTACCCCGGTACAGTTCCGACGCAAAGCATGAATCCATCCCAGCGCCTCTTGTTACAAAAATAGCGGCCCCACTCATTTAGTGGATGATCAGAGTTTAATTCTGATGGTGGGAAACATCAAGTGGGTGACTGTGGGTCGACCCTGCACGTTTCCACTCGTCGGGATCCAGTTTTTGAGGCAGAAATCATGGCTCCGCCGCGAAAGATAGTCAGGTCAATTCTCATTGCCTGTAGATTTGCATGCACTAGGTGGTACAACCTTTCAAAAACCGGAGACAGAAACGGAGGGTCTCGACTCTCGGCAAAGCGCCCGGCCGTGCCGAAGCGCACCGCCGGATGCTATCAATAAACTCTCCCACGGACCGTACACGTTTCCCCGACGTCTTCCGTGTTGTAGTGTAGACCTCGCGTCCAGTCTCGATGGGGACGGCGTAGGCAGCAGGGTCGTGTTTGGTTCACGGGGGTTGTGTCTTAGTCTGAAGCCTATGGCCGATCTCTTCAGTCTGAAGAGAACGGTCATAGGTGAGTAGTTATACATTCCTCAATACAATAAAGTCTGAAGAGAACGGTCATAGTGTGACCTTGAACTCTTGACATACAACAGGTTATGGGAACCCCCGATGTTTCCACGACGCGCTATGTTTTCAATCTGCTTGATAACAAAAATTGGAAAACACTTTCATTCAAAGCCAAGTCGAAGTTCGTGGATGAAAAGCGATGGACGTACATTGTAGACCCCCCAGTTTTGCCAACAATCATTGTCCAGTCCCCTGCTGTATCTCCGGCAACGGGATTTGTCGACACCGAGATGGCCAATCCAGCTTATGCCGCCTGGGTTGAAGGGAACGAGAAGACCATGCGCAGAATCACCGAGATGGTCAGCGATGACCAAGTGGTGTACATCGAGGACGCTACAACGGCCGCGGAGATGTGGAATAATCTTCGCACGATCTACGAGGCCGTGGGTATGCAGTCGATGATAGCGGTTCAAGAGAAACTGTCGAACATCAAATATGCGGGAATTGAGAGCGGACCTCTCCAAGCTCACCTTGACATCATCCACGGATACGCCAACGATTTGAAGCGTGGAAAGGATACTTTATCCGACTACAAACTCCTTCAGCTGACATTGCAGAGTCTACCGGAGGAGTTTACTTCTCTCGTTCAGAGCATTTCGCTCTTGGGTGTCACGAGTCTAGCAAAGGTCGCTCCGGTTCTGCTGGAGGAAGAGGCACGGCAACGCGCTGCGCTCTTGAAGAAGCATCGAGAGGAGCATGCCCTCAAAGCGCAGACGGAGAAGCTCGCGTTAGCGAAAACTCATGAGGACGAGATTGCTGTGAATGCTGTCAAGGCATATGTTGCCCAGAGAGGATCTTGGCGCGCCCGCGGAGGACGTGGTAGTGGCGGTGGCGGACGCGGAGGTACAGGCAGCGGAAGTGATTGGAAGAAATCTGTGACTTGTTACGGATGTGGGGGCAAGGGCCATATTGCTCGGGAATGCACATTGAGTGCAAAGGATCAGGCGAAGGAGAAGCTGCGTCTGGCACAAGTCGCGTTCGACACCATGGACGTCGATGACCATGCGAAGGTCCTTCTCACGAAGAAGACCACAAACGCACTTCGGCCCGACGCACTATTTGTGGACTCGGGCGCCTCACGTCATCTCACCGACAAGCGCTCTTCGTTCATCACATACACCATCCTGGACAAGCCGATTCCAATTCAGCTTGGAGACAACAGCGAGATCTTCGCCATTGGCTGGGGTACAAGTCGCAGATGTGTCAAGACTCCGCGTGGGCGCTAAAACGATGGATTTCACACGTACGCTCCACGCACCAAAACTTGCTGGCTCGCTCCTGTCTGTCGGTCAGTTGACGGCGCTCCCCGGCGTCAAGCTTGAATTCGAAGGAAGTCTCTGTTTCATCAAACTGCATGGCAAAATACTTTGCCAGGCTTCATTTAGGGATGGCCTGTACACCCTCGACCTCCTGGACACCATGTCTCCTGTGACCGCAAACGGCATCCCGTCTGTGCTCAAGGCAAAAACCCCCGTGCCCGCTGGTAAGCGCCTCGACATCCTCACGCTCCACCGCCGATTCGCCCATCTGAATATCTCCGATCTTAGAAAACTCGTCGCATCAAATATGGTCGATGGATTGGACATGGGGATTGCGGGGAATGATTTGTCGTGTGAAGCGTGCCTACGCGGCAAAGCTTCGCGCACACCATTTCCAACGGGAGGGAGACACCGCGCTACTCGTATTCTAGAGATCGTACACATTGACTTATGTGGTCCTCTTCCGAGATCAATTGGAGGCAGTCAATATTTCATCGCGTTCATCGATGATTTCACAGCCCATATTGACGTCGACTTCCTCAAGCTCAAGAGCCAAGCCCTCGCACGGTTCCGTGCATGGAAAATCCGAGTCGAGAAAGAAACCGGCCAAAAGATTGGCCTGATCCGCACGGACAACGAGGGTGAATTCACATCTGATGAGTTTGAGGCATATCTTGAGGATTGGGGGATTGTCCACCAGACGACTGTGCCATACAGTTCACAACAGAACGGCGTAGCTGAGCGGGCTAATCGCACGCTTGAGGATAGTGCGAGAGCGAACCTAATTGAGGCCGAGCTCTCAATTGGTTTTTGGGCTGACGCCGTGCTCTACGGTGCCGTGACACGGAACTTCTGCCCAACACATGCGTCGCTCGATGGGCGCATTCCTGAGGAGGCATGGACGGGGTTGCGGCAGGACGTGAGCCATTTGAGGCCGTTTGGATGTGAGTGTTATGTCCAAGTCTTGCCAGAGAAGAATCGTGCCACACATGCAGACAAAGCAGTCAAATGTGTTCTATTGGGCTACTACACACTACCTGGGACGCAGTCCAAAGCATACAAGTGCTACGACCGGGTGACACGCAAGGTTTACAAGACTAGAGATGTAAAATTCATTGAGCGCGGAAAGAGTTCTGGATGGACCAAAGTGATCACGGACCTCAGAAACCTGCCTCCCATTGTCCCAAATCCCATTCCTATCCCCCCATCTCATCCTGCAGACGCTGCCGAAACAGCTCCCATCCCAGAGAATAATAATCCCGTTGTGCGGCTTGAAGGAGATGACGACGAAGCTGACATCGTCGACGCTGAGGAGGATGAGTAGCACGCACCTGAGGTGGTTCTGGATGAGCCGAGACCAACACGCATACGTAAACTGCCTACACGTTTTGAGGGTATGGCAGATGAACGCGCAAATCTACCCAAGGGCCGCTATAAGCATAAGAGTGTGCCAGAGGAAGTGCCTGAGCTCGAAGAGGAGGAGGAGGAGTCCGAGTTTCGAGCTCATGCTCGTCCTGCACGGATTCCAGCAGCTCCAATCGTCGTTCCATTGACCTTCAGGCAAGCAATGGCCAGTGCGGAGTCCAAAGAGTGGGCGGATGCCATGGCAGCCGAATTCGGGTCGCTTGTGGATACCGGAACGTTTGAATATGTGGATCTTCCAGAGGCGCGGAAAGTGGTGACGTGCAAGTGGGTGTTTAGCGTCAAGTATACCAGTGGAACGAATTCGAGCGGTTCAAGGCACGCCTCGTGGCACGGGGATTTACTCAGATTTACGGCATCAACTACAAAGAAACCTTTGCCCCCGTCGCAAAATTCACCTCTCTACGAATTATGTTCGCTATCGCTGCACACTATGGTCTTACTATTTACCAAATGGACGTCGTAACTGCTTTCCTCAACGCCAATCTGGACGAGGAGATTTATATGTCCCAGCCTCCTGGTTCTGCTCCTAAACTCAATGCGCAAGGGCAAGAGATGGTTTTAAAGCTGCACAAGTCAATCTACGGTCTTAAACAAGCTGCACGCCAGTGGTACCGCCTCATCGACTCGATTTTCAAGTCTCTTGGCTTTACGCGACTCCAATCCGACCACAGCATTTATTTATGCCGACGCGGCGATATCATTGTTGTCATTGCACTATACGTCGACGACCTACAAGGAGCAACCAATGATAAGCCTACCTGGGATATAGTGAAGTCTAAACTGTCACAACGCCTGAAAATGAAAGATCTTGGCATTGCTACATACTGTTTAGGACTCGAGATCTCTCAGGACCTCAAGGCGAAGACTGTACGCATTTCACAGAAAAAGTACTTCCAAAGCGTCCTGGAACGCTTTGGTATGGCCGACTGCAGAGCTGTATCTACTCCCTTCCCCGTTGGCACCAAACTCACAAAGGACATGTCACCAAAATCAGCAGAGGAACGTCGGATCATGGCGGGCAAGGATTATCTGGGGCTGCTCGGATGTCTCATGTACGGGATGCTCGGCACACGGGCTGACATAGCTTTTGCAGTGAGCGTCTGTAGCCGCTTCAGCTCAAACCCGGGCATCGAGCATTGGAATGCTCTGATGCATCTCCTACGATACATCAAAGGTACGCTTGATGTTGGGATTACCTACCGCGGACCGGATTGTCTATCAACTCCCATCTCTGACACACTTCACTGCTATACGGACGCGGATTGGGCGGGTGACAAGGACAAGCTGCGCTCGACCTCTGGTACTCTTGTTCTCCTTGCCGGTGGGGCTGTTTCCTGGATCAGCCGTTTGCAGAGCGTTGCCGCACAATCGACCATGGAAGCTGAATATATCGCAGGGAGCCACTCGGGAAGAGAACTAATGTTTGTACGCAATCAGCTGGGCGAGCTGATGGAGAAACATTTGGATCATCCGTCACCCATGCACTGCGACAACCGTTCGACAATCTCCGTCGCTGAAAACCCTGCAATGCACAACAAAGCGAAACACATTGCCCTCAAATATCATTACCTTCACGACCTAATTGAAGATGAAAATATTACCCTACACTACTGTCAATCTGGGGCAAATCCTGCCGACCTCCTCACGAAAATTCTCCCACGAGACACAACGCGATGTTGTCGTGGCATGATTGGTTTGGAGTAGCTGGACTGCGAGGTCAGGGGGAGTGTTGTAGTGTAGACCTCGCGTCCAGTCTCGATGGGGACGGCGTAGGCAGCAGGGTCGTGTTTGGTTCACGGGGGTTGTGTCTTAGTCTGAAGCCTATGGCCGATCTCTTCAGTCTGAAGAGAACGGTCAAAGGTGAGTAGTTATACATTTCTCAATACAATAAAGTCTGAAGAGAACGGTCATAGTGTGACCTTGAACTCTTGACATACAACATTCCGTTGAACAGATTGGTTTCAAAGGACTCACAATGAGGAAAAGGCGATTATAATCAAAGCGACATGTGGCGGCAAACTAAGTATGTCTACCTCCAGGTCTGCTGACGTTGGCTGACGGGGGTCGGCAAAGCCTATGCTGACGGCCCCTCGGAACGCAGTGACAGCGCCCCATCAGGTTTCAAGACACAGTTCTTACACACTGCGGCCACAAGAGAAACAGCTCAGCTTTGATCTCACAGCTTTTCGGCCTCGCTCCTGCCTCGGAGACCGCCCCGTTACCTGCTAGTGACAATGGACAATGCATCGTGGCATCCGCCAGTACTTGACCCTAACTTGACACTGCCAGCCATCTCTTGCTGTTACTTATTGTGAAATAAGAGAGAGAAGAGAAGAGAGGGGAGGTGAATCCAAGATGAATTGAACTGTATTGGGGGACTAATGGTACAGCTGATATACTGTACAGAATATTATCTAGAAGGTACTACAACTAGATGGAATGGAGGATGGATGAGTAAGAAATGAGTAAGTGGAATCGGGGAGAACGTCGGGGAAAGTCGGCGTAGGTGTAAAGCCGAACCGTGGGAATATATCAAATAACAACACTCCCCCTCAAGCACGAGTCGTATCGAGGCGTAAGACGGAAGACTCGTGATTGAACAGGGTGAAGTGAGTGAAGGCGAGTCGGAATAAAAATGTAGCAGTGGAAACTGATGCTCTGTGAGGAGCTGTATTTCTCCCGAGCGGGATGATGATTAAAAAGCGAAATGTTGTGTTGTTGAATGCGGAGACGATGCGCGAAATGTGCGACGTTGATATCGGATAGGGTGGGGGTGAGATGGATCAGTGCCGGGTGTATTGGCGTGTCCGTGTCCAACTATGCGGGCGTGATGCGTGATAACGCCGTGTTTGTTGTGTTTGGTGCGGAAAATCCATTGATAAGATGGTGGAAGTTGTGTCGAAGAAATGGAAAGAAGACCGGATGATTTGGCCTCGGAAACTGCTATGTTGATGGCAGCTTTCCACTCGAACCCGTCGGGGCGGTGTTTTGCCTCGGTAACGGTGAGCGGATCAAAATTCGTTGGCGTGTGCAGGTTGCATGATGGAGATATGTGAGCGGGCGATGGAGCCTCGAGCTCAAAAATGGTGTTGAATGTGCTTCTCTCCCCCTTGAGCTGAGGCGGAGTCGCGTTCATATGCGAAGCGGGGAAAGGATGCGCGGGTGGTAGAGCTGGGACAGGCATGGGAGATGACATATTCGGTGAATTACCGAGTGTGGTTTGGCGGATGAGTTCGGAATCGCGCCGTTGATGTGCTAGATCAGGTTGCCCGGGAATACCTGTAGTCCGGCCGCAGTCATTTGGCCGATGGACGGGAGGTGATTCGGGGATGTGGGGAATGGAGCTAGCCTTAGCGAAGAAAGCGTAGTCATTCGTCGGAGTCGATGCCGTTGATTGGGCAAGGTGAGCCTGTTCCGTGTCAGCATGATGGTGCTGAGAAGCGCGGCGGTTGCACTCTTTCTGGGCGGCTGAGAAAGTCTTGCCGGCTTTGGTGTCGCGGCAATCCTTAATGATGTGGCCGATTCGGCCGCAGCCATAGCAGGTGAAGTCGGAATTGAATTTCGAGTGGGTTATGTGATGGGAAGCCGGAAGCGCTACTTCGTCAGAGTAAGGTTTAGCTTTACGATGGCGATCCTGCTCGAGAATTCGAGCGACGAGTTTGGTTGATTCGGTCAACGATGCCGTGTCGACACCGGTGGTAAATGAATCCCAGGAGTCCGGCAGTGACGTGAGAAGGGTGATGGAGAATTCCTCCTCGGAAAGTTTCTGGCCCTGTGCTGCCAACTTGGAGCGCAGATTTTTCAGGGCCCGAATGTGCTCCTCCACATTCCCACCTTCCTCACAGTGGAGGCGGGAGAGTTGGCGGCGGAGTAAAACGATGGCGATAACACCCTGTGGCTGATATGTGTCGGCAAGGGTGGTCCATGCGGATGCGGATGTGGTCGCGTCGGTGATGTATACCAATGGATCGTCCGAGACGCGAAGTCGGATTTGGGACAGTGCCTAGCGGTCCTTCCGGATCCATTCCGTGAGGGCCTTGGCCTGTGTGCCCTGTGGGTCAACGACGGAACCATCCGCGCCGAGTGTGTGCTGGGGTCGCGGGATGATGCCGGTGACATAGTCGATGAGACCTTGATCGGTTAGGATGTCAGTCATTTTGACAGCCCATGTGGAATAATTCTCCTTGCCAAGGAGATGCTGGATGTGGTAGGCGGACATTGTGTACGGGGTGGTGAACGACATGCTGAATAACGCGTGATGGTGCTACTGTGTGTGTGCAGAACGCGAGAGGCGTAGAGTGTGCGTCGCGTGTGTGCAGAACGCGAGAGGCGTAGAGTGTGCATCGCGTGCATGAGAATGCGAGAGGCGTAGAGTGTGCTTCGCGTGTGTGGGAGTGCGAGAGGCGTCAAGTGTGCGTCGCAACTGGTGATCCGAAGTCTGTGTCGGAGAACAACCTTTTTGGGCTGGTAGGGCCAAGCGGAGAACAACCTGTTTGGGCTGGTAGGGCCAAGCGCGAGAATGCGGCAAGATGGGAGGATAGGTTACGGGAGAAAGTCAGTTAGGGCCGGGGCCCATAACCTATTGTGAAATAAGAGAGAGAAGAGAGGGGAGGGGAGGTGAATCCAAGATGAATTGAACTGTATTGGGGGACTAATGGTACAGCTTATATACTGTACAGAATATTATCTAGAAGGTACTACAACTAGATGGAATGGAGGATGGATGAGTAAGAAATGAGTAAGTGGAATCGGGGAGAACGTCGGGGAAAGTCGGCGTAGGTGTAAAGCCGAACCGTGGGAATATATCAAATAACAACATTACTGCCTGCCGATCTGGACCGTCTTTTTCCCTGTGGAAACCTGTTCACTGCCTGCGGGTGTCCTGGGGAGTACCGATGCCCGGGGCCTGCGCTCGTGGCCTGTTCCAAATGTTTCATCCCGTTCGTTCCTGCCCAATTCCTGCCCGTTTCCCGTCCCGTTGTCTCTGCCTCCCGGGTCTTCAAGCTGGATTTTCCAAGCACGCTGTAGGCTTGCTAGTTCCTGGGACCCGCGTGAGATGCAAATGCTCTCCGTTTGTCGCTCATCGGGCCTTGAGGGGCATCTTTAGCCTCATCCTCGGCTCTGTCGCTCAGACCCCCAGATTTTCACGGTGCACGGACCATCGGATCTTTCGGGTTGCCATCCCGACTTGTCCTGCCTAGACTCGGTGGATCTTTCGGGTTGTCTTCCGTATTCCTCCGTATTCTCCCGCGCGCTTATGTGGACTTGGCTTGCCTCAGGCTTGGCGCTCTCGCTCAGCCAGTCGCTTCTGACTTTCGCGGTTTTGCTCCGTGTAACCGTTTTGGGACCTATCTCCGCTTGTAATCCTGTTTGCTTCTTCACAGCTTGCCTCCATCCCACTGTATGCCTGCGCTCGCAGTTTCAAGTCTGGGGTTTGCTCTATGCCCCGCTCCTGCGCTGAAAGCCGCCCACTGCCTTTGGGTGTTTATGTACAAGACATTATGGTGTGTCGGCAGTTGAGCCAGAATCAGAACGAGAATGTTCCGCCATTATGTGATGGTCTCTTCCGCCTCTGCGCGATGATCCAGAATTTTCCGCCTTTGAGCGATGATCGAGAATGTTCCGCCTTTGTGCGACGGCTGTGAATCTTCCGCCTTGTGCGATGGAAAAGTCTTTCACTGCCTGTGGGTGTCCACCCGAGCTCAGTATTCTATTTTTTGTATCAGCAGGATTTAATCATCTCGCTGTTGTCAGTGTAGTTTAGCTGTGGACCTTCTTCGGAAGTTGAACACGCTGCCTACCTGACCGTGAACCTTCTTCGAAGATTGATCACACTTCGCATGCATTCTGCAAAGGGACAGCCGTAGCACAGCACGTTGTGTACTGGTGGATTCCGGGGATTTTTACCTGGGAGGGGGAACTCCTCCTGTACTCCAGCACTTTGTGCTGTCAGGTCAGGTCCCACGAGGTCTTAACTGGAGTCCTGCCTCGACAACGAGAGCCGGCCAGTGCACAGCATGTCAGCGTCTTGTATGCCCGACCCCCTGGAATGGTGTGTGCTCCGTTGACATCTTGGAGTTTTATGTAAGGATAGCCACCCGTACATTACTACTTGTTTGTTTTCAGTAAACTCGTTGTTCAGACATTTGGACCACACGAGTATAATAAATCCCCCCCCCCCCCCCCCCCCCCCCCCTGCAGTAAATTCATTCTTACTCATCATAAGCCAACTCTGTTGACCGCTAATTCTATGCAGGCCGTGGAAGGTCTACTGTATATCCGGCACCGTCAAGGACACCATAACCGCCGAAATGGTCGACGCGTACCGCAGGAATCTGCCCTACGAGGCGCGATACACGTACTACCCGCCCACCCTGCCAGCCAAATACGCCGCGCGGCGGTGCGCTTTCGGGGAGGTCTTCTACGGCATCCTAGGCATCGAGCACGATGACCTCCCGCGCAGGGACGCGGAAAATATCCGAAACTAGTGCGTCCCAAAATATTGATTAATTGTGTCGAGAAGCGTGTTGAAAAGGCTGTTGCAGCGAATTCTTCGACGCGCCAGTGGGGCTGATCTTCACGATTAGCAGCGAGCTGCGCTAGGGCTCTTGGTTGGACCTTGGGTGAGTTTTTTTTTTTTGCGAAGTTCATGTTCGTATTATTATGTTGTCGAACTACTGCAGGAATTTCATTCAGAGCGTCACCATCGGTGCGCGAGCCAGGGGTTTGGAGTCTGTCGCCCAGGTGCGTTTGCTGGGGCAGTTCTGTCATCGTTCAATGAATTACTTTTTTTTCCCTCTTCGCCAGCTGAGTGTCGCCCAGTACGACGAGATTATCCGAAAACACCTGCCGATTGCGGAGAACGAGATTGTTGCGTGTAGTATGTCGATGGGATACCCCGATCTGGAAAGGGTCGGGAAACATTACGCTCGTCCGAATAAGAGAGAGTTGAAGGACGTGCTCGAGATCCATGGACTGTAATTCGGTATTGTTAGAGCACTGGAAATGAGATGATGATTAATGCCTTACCGGGATGTATATTAACGTGAAGTCGAGGGATCGGCGAATTCACGGCTGCTGAGATAAAGCAAACACAATTCATGCAGAGACGTATATCCGTTTTATATTACACTACTCCTTGGGCTTAGGAGTGTAAAGCATGTATCGGAATATATAGTGACCCCACTTGGCATCTCCGTTTGGCGGCGGCGCAATCGCATACTAATAAAAAGAAAACATTGAGTTAAAATTCCGCTTCCACAGTCACAGACTGACCTCGTCCAAATCGATATCATATGTACCGATGACCTTCCAGCCCAATTTCGGGAACAGCTTCCCCGCCGCTTCAGACCCATGCACCCAGATATCAACCCCATCCTTGTCCGCCTCCGCCATCCCCGTCTGCGCCAAGAGCTGCCCCACACCGCGCCCTTGGTGTTTCGGCGCGACTGAAATGGACGACACATAGAGGCACCGCTCCTTGCCAGATGCCGGAGGCATCAGTTTCGTGTCCATCCACCGTTTAAAGTTCGCGCTCGACACTTTGTTAAGGCGTTCGAGCGAGTCCGGCTCCGCCTGAGCCTTGCGCTCGTGCTCGTCGTGGTCAAATGGTGGCTTGGGTTCGGCTGAGGGATCGGGAGCAGAAGGACGGTATCCGGCGCGCCCCCATGACACCCAGCCTGCGACTTCGCCAGTGGTGTTCTCCACGGCGACGACGGTCCAGCCGCGCGTGGCAGGATCAAGTGCGATCCACGAAGGTAAGAGCATCTCCATCGTCTCCTTGTGGTCGTATGGATCGGGTCCCATCGCTTTGACCATCGTGTTGCGGTCTGTCTTGAACCCGTCGGCCGAGAGGGCGGCCATCGCAGGCACGTCCGAGAGCTCTGCGGCACGGATGGTATATGCAGGTGCGATGGTGGAATCGGACATGCTGGTGCAGTTCAGGTTTAAGTTCTCGACGCGCTTTTTATATCAATGCGACTCAGACTCCGGCTCCGAAATCCGGAACGTTTGTTCCGCATATCTTATCGGCAACGGCGGTATGGTCAGAGATAAACCCAAGGATATACTACGACGAAGCGGTCCGCTCTGTCCGCTCAAAAAATCAGCATTGAACATGTCTGCATCATGGAGCCCTTGTTATTGTGACTTTCTCGGGAAAAAAATATGTCCGATTTTAAAGCATTGCCATTTGAATGTAATGCGAATTCAGTTTTATGTGGGCGTGGTACCGGATAGATTATCCCAGCGAGTATAGGGCTGCATTGATCGGATTGAGTTGCAACTCGGCTGCCTACTTGGAAGCAACAGCCTTATAATTCGAAAGCTCTGAAGAGATGAAATCGAAGATCTTTCACCGCGCAAGCAATTTAAATCATTAGGCCATACGAACGAAACTCGAAGCTAGCCCATGCACACGAAACTATCCATCGTCCACCCGTACGCCTCATTCATGGTTTTGCGTGCATAGTTCACATCAAACTCCTTTCGCCCATGTCGTCTGGACACCTGTTAAACAACAATTTGGCAGAGAAAGGGGTACTCACTCGTGGGGAGTGATTCGCTTCAGACCTGTACAAATACATAAGCGCACGCCCGTATGGCGGTAGGTTGGCCTACCTGAATCAGATGGAGGCCGGAAATGTCCGCGGCACCCATCCCCTGGTACGAACGAGAACCCGATTGCCTTGCATGTCAAGACCTGTGGACGCGTCAACCTCGCGCATGTTGAAAACCAAAAACGAATGAGCGCACACGTTTAAAGTCCCGGAAAGTAACACGGCCCTTGCATTTCGGCAAGAAGATGCGCTCCAATATAGCGTATATATTGCTGGGGACTTCGTAGGGCTTCGGGGGCGGCCGTATATGAATATCATCGGCTTCCGGGACTGGTGTCGGGGGCTTGGTAAGCGTTATGGGAGGGCGGGTCTTGATCTTCGGACCCTGACGTGTGGCGGGTATAACCGGTGGAAGCTCTCTCTTTTCAAAATACGGGACGGGCTTGGCCAGAACGACTGGAGCCTCCGCGAGCGAGACCGCTTCTGTGTCGGGTGAAATCGAGTGACAAGGGAGCTCGATGAGTCTACCCGCCTTGAAAGAATTATTAGGGGTGCTAGCAGATACTTGGGACGACGCAGCAGCTTACCCTGATCCAATCTCTATGTGCCTTCAACTCGGCCGCAAACCGCTGCAGAATATCCGCCAGGAGCGGAATGAGGCAGTCGGATGCAACTCTGGACGTCGCCGCATAGCCCAAATCGTCCAGCTTGGAGCGATAACGGTCCCAATCGCCGGAGAGTTCGCGGTAGAGCTCTTCGAGGACATGTTCAAACGCTGCTTGTCGTGTGTGGCGATCCTCGATGTCGGTGACTACGAGTGTGTCGTCCGGGTATACCCTGGGAGCGTATAACGGCGGGCCCATCCTGATAAAGTCCCACAGAAATGGGGAACGGCTATCTCTGGCGAGTCAGGTTTTAGGCTCAAATTCGATACAGACAGCGTCAGTGGATCTACGGGGAGCGTTTGGGGTCGTATCTCCCCAGTGAAGGACGTAGAAAGGGAGAGAAAGCTGCTCGGCGCCATTTGAATTGTTGTCAGGGTAAGTAGGCAGGGGTCTGTTGTAGTTTGTATGTTGCGATCATGTGGAGTTTGAGAGCCAAAGAGACGATCACAAATAACCTCCTCCATCCATTTTGGGTAAAGAAATCTGAAGATGGGTTGTTAATTTATGCATCCACGACGGTGGAGCCATGAAAGTCTAAGACAACAAGAATGGAACTGACTTGTTGATGCCATGACGCAGTGAAAGTATTTCAAACGCAATTTACATAATGCATCAGACAACACAAAGGAGGCTGGAACACATATTTAGAGGTCCCTGTCCGTCGTACAGGCTATGGAAGTGATTATGCTGAAGAGGTCGAAATCGGCGGTTATTGATGGAGGTTCATGATGCTTATTGAGCGTTAGAACCTCCGATTTGCTTTAGCGTTCCCGCCCACCTAGAGCTTACGGCCCCGGGATCGGCCACGATGGTCGCGTCCGCGGTGGTTCAGAGCAAGGTGCAGAGTTTGAAGCAAGATTCTCACGGTGTAAAAAGACACAAACAAACGGATATATATATATACCAAATACATCGGAAAGCGCGGTCAGATGATTACATACCATTTACAAACCGTAACGATGGGAATACTTCGGTGCTCGAAGCGGTCGTACTCGATCTGGATGACCGGAGTCGGATGCGTTTGAACGGTTCAGTTCAAGATTTTGTTATGTAAGATCAGTTGATGTCTCGAGGGTTTGTGCTGCAAATTGTGCATGGATATCGATGGCACACTGAGGATGGTTTATTCATGAGTTCCGATTGCTGCAGATCAAGATCGCTCGGCAAATGCAGCATCCTTGTCTGTCCAGGGCAAAAAGCAGGGACGTAAATCCAAAGTACATGGAATAGGATGGGCGTCACTAATGAAATAGGTCGTCAACTATGTTGCTGCTGACGTGGAGGACGCATATTGTTCGAGAAGATTATCAATCATCTCTCTCACAGAGAAGGCATCGGACCAGAATAAAACAGAGAGATTGAGTCCATGACGTTCTTCGACACGTTTCTTCAGGTTTGCGAATGTTATGGAGTCGATACCACGGACGCCAAGAGGTTCCGACTCATCTTGACGATTGTAAGAAATGGCATCAGCCGTGAAGAAAGAACCTCACCGAAATCCTCGCCGGGCAATATCTCCAGGGCGTCACGGACGCAGTTCATCAGAGATGCCCTGAGCTGCTCAGGCTCCATATTCACTACCGGCCCCGCGGCACGATCCTGTTGCTCAACATCTTCTTTCAGCTCTTCTTCTGGTAATGGCTTGGTTCCAGCGGCAACAGCACCGGTGACATTACGCGATGGAATATACGACGGATATCTGCGCACGCGCTGGAATGGATATACAGGAATGGATGTGGTCCTCCAAGGCGTATCTGTTTCGCGCTGGGAGTACAACACATGAAAATCAGGGGTGATCCTGTGTTGTTCATACAGGATCGCCAAGGCGGAGAGGACCGAAATTTCGTGGTCATCTTCTTTTTTGCCCGATAATGCAACTGTTGAGGCTCCACTGCGGCCGTTTGAAAGGAGGAGAGACCAGGCCACCGTCTGTGGTCCGATATCGAGAACAACACCGACGGAACGATCCTCTTGTATGGCTGCCGCTGCTTTTGAGAACAGAACAGGTTTGCGAGCATGATCAACCTATAGAATTGTGAGTCCCAGCCGAGATCTGGTGTAGCTCCATACCCAATGCTCCGGATGAAGAATATTTCCCTTCGAAATCCGGGTACCGGGAAGAGTTGAGTACAACGTAATTTGCAAAGGTTGAAACGATTTTCGGTTATCTTCCGACCAGACACGCAGCCCGCTAACCGCATTATCAACTCGGGGACTGTGAAAGCCCTGATTCACGCGCAACCGAGTCGCCTTGACGTTCTTCTGTTTGGCGGCCTGTACGAGCTGGTCGATATCGCGAGAACCACCGGAGACACAGAGGCTTCGAGGTCCATTGAGAACGGAGACGGTTATAGTATCGTCTAGCTGGCAGTGTTCGAGGATCGGTGAGACATTGTCCTCTGAGCAAGCCAGGGCAGCCATTCCACCTGGATTATCGGGCGACGGTTGGAGCAAACGTCCGCGGGTGACAACCAAATCGAGACCAGCTTCAAATGTCAACCCGCCTACGATAACTAGGGGAGGATTGGTTAGCCAGGCGAGACAGAAGCGGCGTATATATACCTGAAGCCGTTATCTCTCCCAAACTGTGTCCAATGACCGCCTTCGCCTCGATCCCCAGTTCTCTTAACCACCGGCACATCGAGTACTGATAGATAAAAATGCAAATCTGGTCCACATCGCTGCGGATATGTTCGTCGACCTCTGCATTAGCTTCCAGCAATATCTTGGCGATAGGTGAACCACACAATTCCTGCGCCTTGTGTCCGAATTCGAGGACAAAGTCCCGAAATTTCAGATGTCTTTTGGCAAGCGCCGCCGCCATTCCAAGAAATTGAGTGCCCTGCCCAGGAAAAGCGAACGCCAGTGAACCGTGAGAACTACTAGTATTGGTTGGGCTTTGAGTGGAAGCATGAAGTTCCAGTTGTTGAATTAGATGGGCGAGGTCGGTCGCAACACAAGCGAATCGGTGCTTGTAGTGCTCCCTTCCAACACAAGCCGTATAGCAGATCGTATGGAACATCCGCGCGTCTGCATTCCGTAGGAACAAGAGATACCGATCGATGTAAGCGAACAGAGCAGCAGTAGTCTTGGCGCTAACGACGAATATCATAGGACCAGAATGGACAGGAAGTTCCGGCTGTACAGACGGTTCCGCTGGACTCTCGACAACGATTTCCGCAAGGGTGCCAGAGAACCCGTAGGACCTTGCTGGATGTAAGTATCTGCAAGGTAACCCAACAATGAACATACATCACCGCAGCCCGGTATGGTCTATCACCCTGGATAGCCACCGGTGCGGAAGAAATGAGAAGCGGGATGGTGGTGGTGTCGAGCATTCTATTTATGTTGTCTTCCCGTAGATGAACGAGGCCCGGAATGAAGCCATGCTCGAACGACATCAATACCGACAAGATTCCGACCAAGCCAGCTGAAGGTTCGGTGTGACCCAGAGCAGCCTTTGATGCGCCAACGACAAGTGGACCTGTCATACGTGGTTGCGGAGAGACAAAGCCTTCGTTGATGCCTTGTATTTCACAGAGATCTCCCAACGATGTTCCTGCCAGGAATAAACTATCAACATCATACTTTATACTGTCTTGAACGGGAAGAACGCACCAGTTCCATGAGTCTCGATGAAACTGCAATAGGCCCGCTCAACAAACTGCGACGTTAAGTATTTAATTTTTACTTACTTTATTCGGGCGGGATCAAGTTGAGCCTTTCGTAACACGGCTCGGTGCAGGGCCGCCTGCGCCTTGACATTGGGAGCCGCAAGTCCTTGAGACCTGCCGTTGTGCGACACCTCAGTTGCTTTTATGGTGGCAAGTATCCGGTCCTTGTCCCGCTCGGCAGCACGCCGCGTCTTCAAAATGAAAGCCACCGCCCCTTCCGATGGAACATAGCTAGAGCGAGAAGATGAACAGCGAGTGTGGTTGGAAGGGGAGGCATTCTCACCCATCCGCGTCCGAAGTGAACGCGGCACAGCGACTATTCGGCGACGCCATGCCCTGCGCTGTTAAAAACCTGTATGTTTTATGTTGGACGGAGAACAATGGGCCGGGCGAGGCTCTTACATGAATGAGCCCGGCCAGCAGTGGGTATTACTTGAGCACACGATGGCCGATTCCGCTGCACCAGATTGGAGGTGGGTTACCGCTGGAATGGCGTTAGCCAGGGCTCAACATGGAAATAAATTGCTCTACCTTGATCGATGCACACGATCCCCCCACTACATGCCGTATCAAGAGTAAGAGAGGGCCCGTGGACGTCCAGAAGACTTGGAAAAACTAAATCAGCTGTTTGAATGGTTCAACATCGAAAAACTCACTAGCTGATTCGGCCGCTGGCGGTGCTCGGAGCCCGTCCCGTTCCATAGAACCGAGTATACGCTAAGAAAACAATTCACCGTCGAGCTCTAGAAAAATATATCCACACGCACCATCATAGCCATGCGCCGCATTCAGCAGAGTCTCAAAGCCGTCATCTTTCGTCGCCACGAACACGCCCATATTCGTGCCTTTCACTTTGGAGATGGGCAGGTTTGCACTTTCCAGAGCTTCGAACGCCACCTCCAGCGCCATGCGCATGGTTGGCGACACGTAAAACGCCTCTGTGGACGTGAGGCCAAAGAAATTGTAGTCGTAGCTCGCGACGTCGATGAGCCCAGCTTTGCGGAAACATATGTCGGCCGGGAAGAAACTCTCGTAGTCCCAGCGATCAGGGGGAATATCAGCGATGACTGAGTGGTTTTTGCCCATGAGAGCGTCCCATAGAGCACCGTCCATGTCGATGCTTCCGGGCAGACGGAAGGCTTTTCCCACAATGACTATGTCATCATCATCTTTCCGGTTCACCGAACTTGCAGTGTCAGTAGGCGGGGGCTCCGGAACGGAAGACGTCGTCGGGAGCGAATTACGAAGGGCGCTTCCCAGGGACGAAACATCGATGTGGATGTAGCAGATGTTTAACGGGAGGATAACGCGACCCGCTAGATGCTCGTTCAATTTTCTCGCGATCTTGATTGCCAAAAGCGATGTCATGCCCAACTGGATGCATGTATATAAGACAGGCTCACGACGAGAGAGAATGCAACGACATACCTCGGCAAAGGTCATGGACGTCAACATATCCGTGTCAGAGACACCGAGAACGCCGCCAATGATCTCCGTAAGTTCATCCTCGACTGCAATAACTTACTCAATTTTACTCCACACGGGAGGGTGATACGTACCTTGCCCGAAATTAATCTCACCATTTGCAGCGGACCCCTGCATCGCTTTTATGACCGCCCCGAAAGAGTCCTCGATCGCCTTGCGAAACACCTCTCCCTTCTTCGTCTGGGGAATGCTCTGTGATCTGTCCAAGATAAGAACCGACGACATAGCAATGCGGAGCGCCGGAGGCAAATCCCGGTTAATCGGAGCAAACGCCTGGGCGACCTTATTTCTAGCGGCCTGCGCGTCGAGGTGTGGGTCATCAACGAGCTCGATAATCGCACAAACAGCCGCTGAAGCACCCCGTAAGAATGCGTCCCCGATGATGCACGCGTTGCGGATGAAATCGCAGGAGCGCAGAGATTTTTCGAGCGGCCGGGGATCGAGGGATTCGCCGCTGGCCATCTATCGATTAACAATGTTGAGAATCTGTGTGCATGCATGGTACGACAAGGAGAAGCGGCTCGCCTGTATAAAGTCGATGGTTCGCCCGAGCCATATATACCTGGAATCATTTACGCGGCGATACCGATCTCCTGTGTTGAATGTAACCCATCCCTCTTCGTCGACAGAAAACGACCCATCATCGTAGGCGATATACCCATGCGGCAGCAATTTGCTTTTGACCACGAGTTCTCCTTCTGCGGTCCATGCTTCAAGTGCGGTTTCACGAGGCGGACGAATGAAGACGTACCGTCAGAATTAAGATCTCCAACGAGCGAAACCTGCGCATCCGAGATAAGCCCCTGTGACAGGAACCCAGAAAAGACCTCCTTCGCTCGTCCCGCGAAAATCGCCCCGCCTGTTTCTGTCATCCCGACGCCGACCATGAGCGGGATATCATATCGGTCCGCCCAATCGGCCACGTCGCGGTCCAGCATGGCGCCGCCGCATTCAAGCATTGTGATACTGCGCAGCGCGGCTAGCAAGGCCTGCCCTTCCTGAGAGCCGCTTTCGCACGCATCCTTCAAACCATTGAGGACGAATGGCAAGGTTGCGAGCGCTGAAATGTTCTTGTTCAAAATGCCTTCGATGATCATCGACGTCAAGTCAGTTAATTTTTGCTGCGGTTCGTACGTCGATGGCACGGAAGCAAAGACATAGCATCCTGCAGTGAGGAGTGTGGTACCGATATCCTGAAACGGAATGAAGACCGAGCATCCGCACTGAAGAGTTGCCAACCTGCATATGCGATAATACATGAGACCACGGCGCCCAACCGAGGACCCGAGTGCCATTCAAGGTCCCATCGGGTTGCATGCGACGCCACCACGCAAGCTTGGACTGGCAGTTGCTGAGAACAAATTTGTGCGTCAAGGGAACCGCCTATAAGTTAAGATATGAGTCGCTAGAATACTGGAAGAAAGCCGCATACCTTCAAGTTCTTCTTCGAAGATGCCGATGACGTGAAGAGGTAGAGACAAGCATCTTCGGGGTTGGGAGACGCGTGCCGAACGCCAGTGATTTGAGTATTTCCATATTTACGACTCAATGAGGGAATCGTCGAGTTTTCTGCATCAAATACTTTGACTGGAACGTGGATGTCTAAGAAACAGCATCATTGACAGACACATTCACGTTTAATCTTAAAAAGAAAGACCTGTAGCATGGGAAATATTCGAGACATCAGACGCCGACAGAAAAATACAAGTCGGCTTCACGATATTAATCATGCCATCGAGAAGGGAATGGGGGACATGGGCATCGATAGGGATGGATATACCACCAATTTTCCAGACTGCAAGCATTAGAGCGAAGAGATAAGGGTGGTTTTCGCCCACGACTGCGACCTTCGGGCAGGATCCAGTCGTCTCAAGCAGTTCTTCCGCCATCAGATTCGTAACTGTGTCAAGTGCGGCATATGTCCAGGAATCTTGACCGCATTCCAGGACACGTCGTCCAGCAGTACTAGGGTTTCTGGCAGTCTCGATGAACGCCTGAAGCAGGGAGTGGAGCGCGGAATCGGTGGTGGATTCTCGAAGACGAACGAGCATGGGAGGAAACAGGTCGACCTTCCCCCGACATGGTCGTTCAAGGTGAAATAGGTTTTTTGTTATGGTTTGTGTGACATTCCGAAACAGGAAACGCTGATCTTCCACCCCGGGCCGACAAATGGGTTTTTCTGCAGAGAAGTCCCAACATTCCTGTGTTCGTATGTATCTCGCTGGAATCTCCAGAAGTTTGGCGTGCGACCTCTTCGGTTGCCGAATTGACTGGGAGAATGGATGTCGGTCAAGTTTCAGTGGCGTAGAATGCTGGTCGGATACGGATCTATCCAGCTCCAATCCAATAGCAATGCACGTTCAGTCCGGAAGTGGACTTCGGAACGCTCATAAAAGTTATTCGCGAATCTACACTTCAAACAATGTTTCCTTCCGTCTTCAATCTCTGGGGACTGGGTGCTCTCAGCATCGTCATAACGTGCTGTGTCTACCTCCTCGTCCCATACTTCTACGATCCCTACGGCATTCGAAAATACCCTGGACCATTCTTGGCTAAATTCTCGTACGCTTGGATACTCTGGATCGGAATTACTCGGAAACGATCGCAAAAAATTCACGAGGCTCATGAGAAATACGGTATCAATATGTGCTCTCCGAAAATTGTCTCTCATGAAGTGAGCAGGACCAATAATGCGTATTTCACCCTGCGAGATCTCATTTAGCAACCCAGCAGCTTACTCCGACATCCACTCGTTCAACGGCAAAGTTACAAAATCCAATTTCTATGATGCATTCGCCTCCATTGGGTTAAAGAATGTCTTTACCGCACGGTCAAAGTCAGACCATGTTCAAAAGCGCAAGTTGCTCCACTCCATGTTCACACCTCAAGTCACCCGAGACTTCACTCCGCGAACCTCGTCAATCATTTCTCAGCTTCTGAACGAATGGGAATCGCACTACGTCTCCTCCCAGGACAAAGATGTTTGGTTCGATTGCGTACCATGTCAGTGTTTCCACTCTCACATCAGCATAAGCTCATTCTTTGCCAGGGATTTCATTTCTGGCCTTCGATCTCATCGGCGAGTTCGTCTTCGGGGAACCTTTTGGAATGATCCCCTCTGGCTCAGATTCGGTCACAGTCCCAGAAGATTGGCGGCTGCCAATGGCCAGCGATAAATCCACCAACGTTGAAAATTACCCAGCGCATGAAGCCTCTTTGACTCACATCGTCTCTGCGCGAGAAACGTACAACTACTTTGTTGGCTTTCTTCCGCCATGGTGGAAGCCTGTCGGGCGGCGTGTTCTGAGAAAACAAGCCGAGGCGGCCGAGGAATTCTCTAGATTTGTCGCTCAGAGGCTCGTTCACCGCCTATCTAACACCATACCCCAATCCAAAGCTCCCCCCGACCTTGTTGGACGCTTCCTCAGCAAATCGGAAGCAGAGGTATTTTCACTCGTTCTAAACTAAAAGATACCATCCACTCAAAAATAAACCCCAGAATGAACCAGAGGCGTTGGTTGCGGAGCTCATCACCATTCTCGTCGCTGGCTCAGATACCACCAAAAAGTATTTCCCTTCGGTTTCATCTGATTTTGTTTTTGCTAATTTTCCTCAGCTCTCTCATTGCGGCAATTTATTACATCGGGCAGTCTAAAACTATCCAGCACGACCTTCAAGCAGAGCTAGACGTCCACATGACCTCGCCCTTGCCTGGCTTCGCTGACATCGAAGCCCTCCCATTCCTCGGTGCTTGTATCTACGAAACATTGCGGCTGTATTCCCCTGTGGGAATCGGGCTTCCTCGGACTGTGCCTCAGCCGGGTCTCCGGGTCTGTGGAGAATGGTTTCCGTGCGGCACAACCGTCGGTGTTCCAATCTACACGGTCCATCGGAATGAAGCCCTGTGGGGTGAGCATCCAGAGGAATTCAGGCCAGGGCGGTGGCTCCAGGACGAAGCTGTGGGGAAGATGGAGGGTGCGCTTAAGGCTTTCTCGGACGGACCTACGTGCGTCTCCCCCTCCTTCCACTCTGTTTTTGAGTTAACATTTTGAACTTGAAGGAAATGCATTGGCCAACATCTGGCTCTGGCGCAATTGCGCATCATGATCGCAGCTATTTTCAGACGGTTCGACGTTATTCTGGAACATCCTGAAAGTCCGGTGAGCGTTGGTTGACTCCAACTGGCTTCATTGAATCTTAAGCTCTTTTGGTGTCCATTACACAGTTGCACGTCGAAGATTGGTTCGTTCGAAGAGCCAAGGAATGCAGGATTGGGCTTCGAAGTCGCTTGGGTTGAGTGGACCAAACGTTCAACTCTGATTGTCTCATTCCATATCGCTGTCGCACAACGTTTCTGCATAAAAATAGATGTTGTTGAGAAAACATTTTACATTTCGGCTGCCAGGTTTCTTTTAGGTGGTGCCGCAAGCGGGTGCGTTTAGCGCAGACTCGTGTAATGAGGTCGGTCCCATGGCTCGAGCTTCTTTGAGTCTATGCAGTGCCTTATGCAAATACTCATCCAAGTATTCAGGTAAATACCTTGTGGATATCAGACATCGAGTCGATCCTAATTATTTTGACGCTCTTGCTGCTCCATTAACTGGCACGCGACCCGCTCTGCCTCCTCCTTCACGTTGTACCCCATGACCTGGTCCCGCATCTCTGTCGCTGCAGAATCATTGAGACTGTATTCGCAAGGAAGAAAATGCGAGGAGTACGTACAGCGAAGGTACAACCCGCGCTTCGCGGGGACATGCTGCTGCTCGAATGATTCTTTCGCGACGAACTCGGCACGCTCTTTTCGGAGGCTTTCATACGCGGTGAGGCGATTCTCGACTCTGCTGACAGGCGTCCCGTTAGGCAGCAGCGCCCCGAGAGCGACGGCATCTTCGAGGCCCATGCCGAATCCTTGTCCAAGTGCTGGGGGAAATTGTTGAGAAATGTACAAAATCACTGGGATAGATGAGACGCACTGGGTAGGGAGGCATGTGCTGCGTCGCCCACGAGACACACGCGCCCGTTGACCCACGTTCGGAGTGGGGGGACGACGCGCATCTGCCAGACGTGCACGTTCTCTGCGAGCTCAAGAAACCGCCGGAAGCGCGGGTGGTAGTCGGCGAAGAAGTCGAGCAGCGCATCCTGCGCCACAGGCACATTCCAGGCTAAATACAACCATAATATTAATTTTACCCTATCGGAAAGAAAATCATCCACGTTCCGTCCGCCCAAACTCACCGACAGCATTCTGGTCTCGGAGATCCTCATGCACCGCGAGGACATTCACCATACGCCCTCCGCGGCAGGCATAAATCACAATGGTGCGATGATCGATTTCATTGGGAGGTGTGCTCGCCTTGCCAGTTGGTGCGGAAATCAGACGCGCACCAAGCGGCGGCGTTTTAACGATCCAGTCTAGTTCGGGATAGGGGTCGAGCGCGTTGGCGTGGGTGAGCCAGCGAAAACCCGCCGTCTGTGAGGGTGGAATCGGGATATCTTCGCCGAGGACGAACGGGCGAATAGTCGACTACAAATAAATAAATAAATAAAGAGTGTTGAATGTAAGGAAACCCGCGAGGAATATATTCAAGTGGGAACTCACGCGAATTCCGTCGGCGCCAATGATCAAATCCGCTGTGTGCACAGAGCCGTCGCTAAGCGTGATAGAACAGGCGTCGATATCGCAGGAGAGGACGCGGTGGTTGAGATGTAGTGTCGCTGGCGGGCCGGCGCCGTCGGAATCGAGCGCTAGGCGGCGAAGCTCGGTGTGTAGGTCGACGCGATGAACCATGAGCCAAGGCTGAGAGTCGCACATAAATCCTATGTTATGGAGAATACGGCCGCAAAATACTAACCAGGCCATAACGCGCTTCATAGTCCGTACTGTCGCTCTTCATGCCTTCGGTCCCGTCGTATGCAGTGGAGGTGAACTGCAATATGTGTCATTTATCCCATGATTACTGAAAGGGAGAGGAACGGGCGCAGAGGTTCTCCACTGGATCCAGATTCGCGACGATGCAGCCGAGGCCGAGTAAACAGCGCAGAGTATTTGGTGGGACAGCGAGTCCGGCACCAAGCTCGGTTTTGAAGGTGGATGTTTCGTGGATCTGCACGCGTCAAGGTACAGGATTTATCTGGGGAAAATGGGAAGAGACGCACAGTGACGCGATGTCCCTCACGGCGCAATGCGACGGCAGCAGCGAAGCCGACCAGACCAGCACCGACGACAATTACATTCAGCGGATGCACATCTTGCGGTGTATTGGCTGGGTAATCTGGCATTGGTCTGCAAGGAAGGACGTGTGGACTGGGAAAAGATACAGATCAGGTCTCGAATTAGCACACTAGCTCCGAGTCGGAATGTGAGAGGTAATATCGACATACACGTTTGACACTCGGCATCGAAGCCCAGGTTCCCCTTATAAGAACACATAGCACCACAGACACGGCACCCAATAATGCAAGTCAGCTGGACGACCTTAGGCGGGGTGTGCGCCGCGCTTGCTGCCGCCGCCGCATTTCCGTTCATTCGCAAAGACTACCAGACATTCCTCGAAGTAGGACCATCGTACGCGCCACAGAATGTGCAGGGGTACATCATCGTGCTCGTGCTGTCGCTATTCCGTCAGGAGGGAAAGGGACTCGCGATATACGACCGCTTGCCGGAGAAACGCAGGTGGTTGCCCGAGCTGCCCGTGCGCGAGGGGTCGCGTCCAGAAACTACGAGTCATATAATCCAGCGCCAGGTGTGCATCAATGCGGGCTCCCATCCGGCGCAGACGTCTGACGAGCACCCAAAGTTGAACCAACAGGTCGACCCGGACTTCGCCGCACGAGCGCTAAAAGGCACAGTCATCCCGCGCGTCCAGGCACGGCACACAGATACAACGCACCTCGCACTCTCGAAATTCGAGTTTCACGCCGAGGCGATTTTCCTGCGGCCCTCCAGCGCGATCGATGACCCGAAGAACGTCCCGAGCCACGATACGGTGCGGCGCACGAAGCGCGAGATCGCGCACATGCATGACTACCACGACTATACGCTGCATCTGGCGCTTGCGGCGCAGGACGGGAAGCAGGTGGTGGCGAAGGGGTGGGGGCAGAGGCATCCACTCGCGGGGCCAGGTGTTCCGGGGCCACCGACGGAGTGGACGTTTTTGTATGCGCCACGGAATGAGGAGGAGGTGAAAGTGGTGGAAATGATTGTTGAGGCAGCGATAGGGTATATGACGAACGCTCCAGCTGTTGATGAAACGACAGAAGGTTCAAGTAGTGCTGCCGCGAGGTGAGGTGGAGGTACCTCAAGGTGATGCCCCATCAACCTCGGTTCACATCGAGCAGAAAGTCGGATCCGTGGGGGAGGCGGTCTAATAGACCGTAGACCGTAGACCTCAGACCTCAGACTGTAGACTCGGACCAGGGAATAGACCCTTGTCACACTTGTGACAGGCTTGTTGCATAGACCTCTGTGTGCGGCCCGTTGTACATCTGATCGCAAACATTGATGGTACTGATTGACCTTCTACCGATTTTGTGGAGTGTTTCCTGTGAGTTTTGTGGCTTCGGAAACCCGGGATACTTACTGCCTCGTTGAGGCATTCAATAATTCCATGAAATGCTCAATTTTTTTGCGTCCAAATTGGGATGCCGAGTTGTGCCGCACTTCTTGGTAAGGGAGCAAGCACAAACTGCCATTGATTGTTTGTTTGCAGTGAGGATACTGAGGGAAGCAGGCTATGCCACCCGTATTAACCCCCATTGTTATTGTCTGCAGCACCAAAGCCTTGAATAACAGTGCACCTCCACATCAAAATTTCCGGTGCCGAAGTGATGCCATGATGGGGCCATGCGGTCAGGTCTATGGCAGGTCTACGGCAGGTCTATGCTTGCATGAAATTATATAATATAGACTTGATATAGACCCAGGTCTATCCAGAGGTCTACCCGGAGGTCTAACAGACCGGTCTATAGACCTTGCTCCCTGTCGATCCGATGTTCTCACATCGAGGCTCCACAAGTTCACCTTGATGCGCCTCCGAGGTCTCGCCTGTAAAAGGAAATTTCCTGTCTCACGCCCTCCACGACCGATTTTTTCCGCTCATGTGCTATGGGACCTGTCCGAGGGACGTTTCGTTCATCCTTGGTACCCGGCATGTATTTTGTGTCAAAATATTCAGAATATAACTATTGGTGTGACGCGACAGTCACGGGCGGTTACAAGGACAGCCCCATCACCTCAAGGTGCCGTTTATGGAAACGGCCCGAGGCGAGGTGGAGCTCACCTCCGAGGGCCTCGACCTCGCGGCAGCACTAGAAGGTTGATACAAGTTTTCTGGTCGAATCGTCGCGAGCAAGCGAGACTGTGATAGCCATGTAGTATTTTTGACAGATTGATCGCTGGGTAGTGGTGTCCTGGGGATCATCAAGATTCAGACATTGACAAAGACAATTTTCTCAGCCAGCGAACAAATGAAAGTAGTGGCTATCATTGGGTTTCCGGAATCTAGTTTCAATGAAACGAGCGCAGGTTGCCAAGTTGCCAGAGCTCGATGAAAACCAGAGATTCTGAGAAAGAGACCGAGTAAACGTGGAAGCAACAAGGAAGCAAGACAGCAATGCCCATTTGGTCTTGTTTGTGCAATTTAGGGCAGGGCATTCCTCCTTCCTCCCGAGTCCCGACACCATCGCGCGTTTCTAACTTTTCCCGCGGTTTTCTGCCCGTACAAACAGGACTCACACTCTTGGGTTTTTGAGATCAATCCCGACGGCCAAGAAGAATCCTCCCGAGACCGAAGATGCACTTTATGCAGGCGTATACGGGGTTCTGATATATTAGATGGATGGCAAAGTGCCACCTGGTCTGATATATCAGATCGAACAGTTGCCGACCTGCGCTGATATATCAGCCAGCGACCTATCCATTTCTGGTGTGTCCGGTTATGCGCATTGCACATGGTTCGGGGCGCTGAATGCACGCGCTTTCTGGTCCGTGCGCAACAGGCGCTTTCCTGGTCCGTGCGCAAAACGGCGCCTGATGTCGCATCATTGGATCAGGATGTGGCTTCATATTTGCATTTATTATGATTCAAGCCTTACGCCTCCTCCCACCACCGTTCCTCCTCCCCACCTTGGCTCCCCTGGCATTTCCCCTGCATGCTATTTGGCACCAATGTACTCCTTCACTTCCGAACTATAATTCTGTAGATTTCTTTCCTCTTATACACTTCAATTGAGCAGTTTAGCTTCGAACAAAAGTAAGCCCCTATTTAGCACTTTCGATCCTTCTGCCCCATTCCGATGCGCAAAATCGCCACAAATATTATGGCAACATATTGTAAGTATATCCAAGCTCATCGGACCACCACCTCCCTTTCTTGTGCCCTCTACACCCTTCTGCAGCCTGTGCACTTATTACGCACTTTTGCATCCTGCTGGCCCATACCGGCATGCGAAAGCGCCATAGAAAAAACAAGCAACATTCCATAACTCTAAACCAGCCCCTCCATCCCTCTTCATATTCTATCCGCAACCACCCCAACCGTTGCTGCAACACACTCTTGTGTAGGCCGTAACTTGCCCTATACATTATCCTTCAAAGACAAATCCCTTGTTTAACAATCCCTCATCCGCCCCCGTCCCCGCATCTGCATCTGTGCATTTTCAGCAGACAGTCTGTAATGGACCAGTTATTATTATTTTTCTGGCAGGGTAAATGGTTTCCTTCCTGACGTGATGTGTCCCACCAATTAGTGATCATTCTATGGCACATTGGGCGACAGGTTGCAGCATCTGTTCGTTTCGTTCTTGACTCCTTCAGCGGTCGCACGATCGAGTCCTGGTGGTTGATGTTTTTACAACTTTTAACTTGTCAAGTCCAGTTGATCACACGAACAAATTTCCTAAGTCCAAATCAAGCCATCTTTTTTTCCTTTCGCGATAAAGTCCACTGATTTTGCTAAATTCTCAGAGGCATGGCATAAAAGGATCATATAGAGGCATATAAAATGGACATGAACAAGGCAGTATTGTAAAGTTAATGAACTCGTATTGATTCAAGGCAGCAACACGGCCATACATAATATACATATGCGCATAGGTCATTTCTTTTTGCTTCTGCACATAGCATAAGTAGCTGACGGTGAGATAAGGACTTCATACTTACATTGTGGTCGCAATGGCCCCTGGTAACCTTCCCGTCCTCGCAAGGAGCGCATTCTCGCTGTTTTTGTTACGATGCTCTAGTTGTTGCGCACGAGTCACCTTGGGGACAAGCGTTACATGACTTCCATCCGGATGTGTGGCTGCCTTGCGTGCGCGCTTCTCCCGACCCGGCGGTGGAGGAAGAATCACTAAGTCAGTGGGACCATCTGGATTGAAAACGCGAGCCTTCTCTGCCAAATCTGCGGTGCGTGCAGCATCCTCAATGGCACGTCGCGCTTCTTCAGCCTCGCGTGCCCGACGTGCATATATGCGGCTGTTGTTGGTCGACGTGTAAACCAGAACTGATGATACACTATTGCTCGCATCGCCCAAAACACCCGCTAGCGCGTTGTCGAGATTCCCGGCGAGGTCCTGTGCATCAACCCCATCCCCACCCTTCGGCTTTCTACCTCTTTTCTTTGCAGCAACCTTGCCGGCCGCGGCCGCAGCAGTTTCCGCCTCAGCACCCGGCGCTGTCCTCTTTTTGGCGGGAAGCTTATTTTTTCCAGTCGCTCTGCCCTTCTTCTCTCCGGCAGACTGCGGGATATTTGCGCTCGGCCGCGATACTGCATAGATGGGGTGTTCAGGCTCAGATGCAACGGTGGGCTGTGTCGAGGTAGAAGACAGGGTGGGGTGAGGTACAGTCAAGGGCGAGGGGAGCTGTGGAATGACAGGGGCCGAGGACGAGTACAAGGCGGGCTGCGGTGGGGTCAAGGAAAAGGATGAGACCGGCTGCAGTGGGGCTGGCGTCGAGGTCGAAGAAAAGGAAAAGGCGGACTGGGGCGAGGTCGATGAGGGATTAACACGCCTGAATCGAGCTGGTGACACTGTTGTGTGTGCTGTGGTGTCACTGCTGGGTTCGGGGAGGCGGAAACCGCCAGCATAGTTTGCGGTCGGGGAGGGCTGACGATTGAGAGGATATTCAGCACCCTGGAAACAGGGCCGAGCCTTGGGAATGGTCGGAGCTGCTGGAAGATGGAGAGTGTATTCATCCTCTGTACGTGCGGATGGGAGAGATAGGCCATAGCCGGTCCCGAGTATCTCGGTGGGTGAGCTCGCCCAGTCCATCTGCTCGCCAGATGGCAGCGGCGGCATGCCCAAGTCATAATCTGACCCATAGCCCATGCTGAAGTCGTCGTTGGTCTGCCCGACCTCGGACATGTACACATCCATACCAAATCTACCAGATACGGCAGAGCTCTCCTCAAGCGTCTGCATGTTGTTGCCCACAAAGGCAGTGGTGGCAAAGCCCTGAGACATTGTAGCAGCGGAGGGTGTGATGGTGTCTGCGGCGGATGAGGGTGTTACTACCGAAGTGCTGTCCAAACTTGGGTGACGGTGAGCCAGAGTCGGTACAGGGACTTGCACAGGAACCGCAAATGGCACAGCGGGGACTTGCACAGGAGCCCCGGGTGCTGGTGAACCATTGCTAGGAACTGGCTTGTCCACGGTTTTCTTCTTCGGCTTTCGTATGCGCTTGGGAGCCTTGACTTTCGGTTTGGTGCTCTCAGCTTCAGGTTCGGGCGCGTGTATGCGGAACGCCGGGTCGAGTTCATCTGTAGCATCGGCTTCGCCAGGGGCTCCTAGCGCTGAACGCTCCAGGCGAACTTGGGGAGCTAAAAATTCGAAGGTCTTAGGTCTTAGTGTGCGTACGCTAGAATTGTGCCAGATGACTTACAAAAGCAACGCTTCAAGAAGATCTGAAAGGGAAGCGCCACCGATTTTTCGAAGGTAGCATGTGAAGCCTCGAAGTCATTGCCAGACGGTGAAATGCCAAACGAGACACTGACGAGGAGAGAAAAGGATGAGCACCGCCACTGCAAATTGCTAAATTGGGACATACCACTTCATGCTTAACTCGCCACCGATCCGCGGATTGGGCCCTCCCCACATCGTCATCCCGTACCACCCAGTCATGCGTCCAAGGGCCCTGTGAACCATCTTCACTACCTCCCATGATTCGTCGATAGACCTATAATCCTTCACCGTCAGCAAAACATCACATCCTTTGTGCTTGAACGCTCACGCTTGATACTCCGCTGGTGTACGCATCGACCCATCACCATTGTCTTCTTGGTCGTTGACCTTTCCACTCGTCTTTTCATTCTCCACAACTTCAGCAATGGCCGCAAGCTCCTCCACGGTCGCGTCTGCAAAGAGTGCATTCACGACTCGGTTACGAATGCGAAGCCTGGCCGCAGCAGCCTCTCGCACGCGCGCCACCTGTTCATCGTCATCCTCATCCACCCAGTTATCCACCGCCTTCGACATCACCTCCTCGTTCAGCTCGTCATGCCCTTCAAGCCTACACTCTTCGCGAATTTGATCATTGTTGCGCAGTTGGAATACTTCGATGGGCTTGTGCACCCGTCGACGTGTCGGTTTTGCCTTGAACAACATTCTCCCCAGTGCCAAATCTGACTTCGCGTGCTTGGCTGCGCCAGGCTGCAAGTGGTTCTTGTTGTTATTGAAATAATTGAGAATCTTCTGCCGGAATGGTAAGAGAAAGCCTTGTCGACGAATAAACACGCGACTTACTTTCTTTTTGACCTCGATAGCCTCTCCCAAAGTTTTTAGCTGCATGACAGACAGGTTTGGCGCGTCGCCAGTGGCGCTAGGCAACGGCATGCCGAGGACAGCCTGTTCTGGCCATTTGTGGAACCAGCCCTCGTACATCGGGCCCCAAAACTTGTACAGTTTCCCCTGTGATCGGCGTTGGATGAATGCGGGCATCTGTTCCATGAAGTAGAGCCGCTGCTCGGGGGTATGCCATGTACGAGGCGCCATAGACTCAGAAGTTATCTGTTGTGAGTGTTTGAAAGAAAAGTTCCAACGTCCAGCTGACATATTATTCCCTAGTTTCGTACCAATTTCATTTTGTTTCATGGATAAATATTTCTAATAAACCTTTTCTGCTCAACGTTCCGATGTCGGTTACATTTGCATACATATCCACGCCACTTTCGGACCAGAATCTCCCCGCCATTGTATCTCAATCCAATCTCCCCGCCGTATCAGACAGCCGCCCGCCGCGCCTTATTGTGGAACCAATTCCTGATTTTCTGCTGCAATGGTAAGATATCCTGTCGTCGGCCACAAAAAAACTGTGACTCACTTTTTTTTTAGACTCAATTGTGATCGCCTGCTCGGGCCACTTATCAAACCAATCCTCGAAGAAAACGTGCCAGAATTTGTAGGTCTTTCCATCAGCTCGGTGAGTTAAGAATGCAGGCAGCCTTTCCGACAAGTAAATCTCCTGGTCGACTGTAGACCATCGTGGAGGGGCCATTTGCTGGGTGTGTGTAATCAAGAGAATATTGACGTCCTGATTTATTTTTTCCCGCAGTCTAAAACTTTAATCGTAATCTAGAAGCCGCCCGCCGGATCTTGTTGCCGTCTGAGCAAGCGACCATCTCCAAGATTGCCAGATGTATCCCCGATTCTCCTCGGCAACATGTGTCAGGCAGGCACGATCACCGATGTGCGCTGTTGAGGTAGTTCTGAAGTCTCTGTCGTACAGGTATTAGAATTCATCGATGAAAAGCTGACTATGCGACTCACCCATTTTCTAGCATTCATAGCCTCTTGCAAGATCTTCAATTCCTCATCCGTCAAATTGGGTGCATCACCATTTGAGCTTGATGCCGGCATCTCCAAGGTGATCTCCTCCGGCCATCGACACAACCAGTTCTCATACATCCTGCCCGAAAAATTGTATAATTTCCCTTGGCCTTGATGGTGACGGAAAGCGGGCATCTGCTGCGACAAGAAAAGTTCTTGTTCCGCCGTAAGCCATGAGGGAGGTGCCATGGCGCTTTTCGGGAGGGAGAAGTTCCAGAGTCAAGCGGGTGCTTTTTGTTCCCGAGCGACATGTTTCATGCGGCCAAGATCACCCGACCGATCCTGGATTCCATCAGGCAAGCATGAGCAATCACCATGTGCGCCTTATAATCCATGCAGCTGTCAGACTTCCCTATCTTGTTACCATTATGACGACCCAACCTGACGCTCCTGCAACTGCAAGCAACTCCCCCAACGCCCAAGTTGCGTTGGAGGAGCTGCTTGCCACAGTTGCAGGCCTCTCTCAGATGTCGCTCGCGATGGCCAAGCACTGCTTGGATGTGCAAAGTGAGTTTCTGCATTACGTTGTTCGCTCCTCATTTAATTTTCATCAGCTCGTGTCCCTGCCGTTGTCAACGCCGCAATCGCTGCAGGCATTGCCTCGCTCGTCCGTATGTTGCACCACATTTTTCTTGTCGTTTGTTTTGTCTGCTGATTCATTTACGTCTAGCATCCCCTCCGATCTGGATCAGGCAGCCCCACCGCACCCCGGAGGAGCTTGAGGCCGCCCACCCACCTGGCATTGACGACGATATAGCGTACCATGTCGTCACTGTTGGGCGGGAGCCTGGGTTGTACACGAGTGTGTAAGTTAGCATCATATTGTTGCAAATCCCGCCCGACTCAACCATTACACAGCACTCAATCCGACTTCCAGGTTCTTGGCGTCCCAGACCAGAAGCGCAAGCGGCAGGGCAGTCTTGCGGAGGCACTTGCCTACTACCGTATCAAGTACGACAAGAAGGAGATCGCCAAGTGGGTGCCGCAAACTGCTCCCGCTGTCCCCACTGCTCCCGCTGCTTCGACTTCGTCAGCTCCCCGCCCAGCATAGGTGAGCCTTTATTGTTCGTTTCATTTTTTTCTTTTATCTCTGATATGACTCAATTAGTGGACCTGAACGACACTCACGTAGTTACAAGTAGCATAGTATGATCAACAGAATGCATTTTTTGCGGTCTGATCTGCATCTGAGAACTGTATTGCATGCAAACACACAAGCTACATTGATTGGGAATTGTACGAAAGTGCCGCCAGTCTGACCTGAAAAAATTCTTAGCTCGAACACAACATTATCCATGAGTAGTGTCACCGTCGCTCATCGATTGCAGGCACTATCATCATTTAGTCCCATTCAGAGCCTGATTCAGCATCTGATTCGGAGCTTGTTCCTGGGTCATCGGATGGCGGTAGGTCAGGTGGAAAAACATATCCACTCGACACCACAGGGTGGATTGTGTGGACCCGGCGGAGCTCCTCGTCGTGAATCCGCCACGGGTTAAGAGCTTGGTCTGCAGCCAGCCGACTCCGATGAGCTCGACGTGCAGCACGAAGCTCTAGAAGTCGGACAATACTAGGTTTATGGGCGGCTTTTTCTTCGGGAAGCATGTGGCTGGTGCCGGCATTGTCAATTGTGAATGTTATAAATTACACTGGCGCACCTGTACTCTTCAGAATGCAAAACCCTATCGGCCTGTTGCTCATAAGCATTGTCTGCAGATGTGTGCGACTCAGCATCCAGTTGAGTGTGTGCAACCAATTGTTCCGAATTGTCTGACTGGAAAAATTGCATCGAAGATTCGCTGTATGCCTGTTGCTCATGAGCATTTACTGCAGTCGGGTGTGAATCAGTAGCAGCTTGATTGTGTGCCACGGGGTGCTCTGAATTGTGTGACTGGAAAAGTTGACTCAAAGACGCAATCGCTGCCTTCTCCATTCTCTCCTCAAACTCTGTCGATTTTGTACAATAGTTAGAAGCAGACGATTCAAGGCCGTTAAATATACACTCACCTTGCATATCCTGCTCAAGTGCCTGCACCATATCACTGTTCGCCAGATTAATTCACTCTTTTGGCGGCATAGTACAATTATCACGAACTCGTGGGTTGGAACTGGAGTTCCCGTGCGAGGAGTAAGTAGGTTGAGATCTTCAGAAGGGAATTTTCCGAGCTGTTCATGGATGATCCTTTTGGGGGGATCCCAATGTCGTTTCTTCAATTTCTTTTTGGCACTGTGCCACTGGTAATGACGAGTTGAATAATTCACCCTGAAGGCGACCCACCGCATTTGCTGAACTTTAACACGCTTCTTCTCACGATTTTCCGGGTGTCTAGTGACAAGTATATCAGTGGAACTGAAAAGTATGAAAAAAAAAACAGAAAGAAAGTCGTGAACTGACTTTTGGTAATAACGTGCAGATGCAGCCCGGTTTGTGGCTCGTCTCCGTTTCCGCCTTCTAGCATCGCTATTTTAATCATTTAAATCGAACCAAGTATCTCACGAAGGCATTATTTACCTATCAGACTCGGATTCCGACAGGTCTGCGTCCATGCTGTGGCTCGGAAAAGACGTGGTGGTGGTTTGAAAGCAAGAGATATGGCCTATTTGGGCCTAATTGGTCAATTGATCGCAAATTGATGGTAAACTTCCTGCACTCCTCGACTAGCCATTCTAATTTCCTGTTCAAAGATCATTACTACATTATTTGGCTTGCCTCTGGCTACACTTTCGTGCATTCATGTTTAGTTTCATACTCTACCAGCATTTCACAATTGCTCGCAACTGTTGTTCCTCAGCTTTGGACCCAGTTATAATTCTGCAAATGGCCTCTAAAGATACCTGAAGTTATTTGGCTCTGGTCCCTAGGTTCAATTCCAACCTGTGATCAAATTCCATCCGGGATGGCAAACAAGATCGCCTAATTTTCATGTTCCTCAGCAAGACCATTTGTTCTCAACTAAAATTTGTACTGTAGGCTTCGGTTCCGAGGAACAAGGCCGGCCGCTAATTTGGTTTTGTCCTTAACACGCTACTGAATTTTTGTGCCACCAGTCACCGTGTTCCTCAGCATATCTGCCGAGGTTCGGCATCGATCAATCCTAGCACAGCCACAACGACCCCGAGGTCGTTGTGGCTGTGCCTTCGTCTGGATGGGCCAGATCCCGCCAGATCACTTTTATCCAGCAACTCAACATGTGAACAGGGATACATCATAAATACGACCAAAATTCCAATGCCCACCCATTCAAATTCCCCTTGGTTTTCATGCCTGACGCCAGCTGCCAGACCGACTCTTTTCTGAACGACAATCAGGTCGATGACCTTCACAAAAAGATGAATGACCAGCTTGAGCTTGCGTTTAAAAAAGGTGTGTATATATTAACGGTTAATGAGTACAGCACTCATCGTCTGTGTAGAAGCTTTAGATTTTATTGAAGGACATGGACACAGAGACATCCCAAGCGATGGCATGCTTAACTGGCTTGGGCGCAATGCATTGCCTGCACAAACACGACCGGCTCAGATCCGGGAGAAGGAATGGGAATGTATGGAGCAGGTGCGCCGCGAGGGGCTCGCACTTTTGATGAAATACAGAGAAGGGTGGGAGGAGCGCAATGCCGAACGCAATAAGAGACCCTGGCTGCAATTCTAGGATTCCTTGGCTCTCGGTGTTAATGGGGGGCCGGTGGCGCAGTGGACGACGATGGCAGAGGCATGGGAGAAGGATGCGGCACAGGATAACCCGTTCCAGACACATCGGAAGGCCGAGCATCTGGCGCACGTTCGACATGTGCTGGCAAAGGAAGCGGCGGAGAAGCAGGCAGCAGGGGAGGAGGATGCGACAACAGTGCGAGATGGCATGCACATCACGGAGTTTGTGGCAATGGGGCTGCAGCTCGAGGAGCAACAGTAAGCTCGCTGTCTTGCATGCATGATGAGGAACTAATCAATATACCAGGGTCGTTCTGCGCTTCGATATTGCTGGTGCAGGGCTGCACCCGACAACAGATCAAAGTCGGACGATGCTTGAGCGCACGAGCAAACTCCGCCGCAAGATTGTAGCATGGATTGATATCCAGCGTGGATTCTTCCCCATCGTCGACAGCCTACGTGCCCTAGAGCACGCTGCTCGCGCACGCACCTCGAAGGCGCAGCCTATTCCAGGCGTCCAGGTGTACGACCTGAAGCTGTGGATGCCATCAATGATCGTTAAGCAGGCTGGGGCGTCGAGGATGGAGGTGTCGGCGGTTATGAAAGACGCCCAAGACCACGAGTTCCGCATGCGCGTGGGTCAGGCAAATGAGGCGCTCCACGAGATCCGACGCCAGCTGCTGGTGCGCACACATCTGTACAAGGCCAAGGATGCATTTGCACGGGGCGTCCGGGAAAACATGCGTTCTAGTGGCAAGATCGACGTCTGCAACGAACGGGTCCGGCGCATGGCTGCACAGTACCGCATTGCACGCGCAGCGCTCGTGGTGTTGGGTCGGGCGGTGAAGAAGTACGAGTGGCAAGCGACGCTGAAGCCGCTACTGGATGCAGACTGCAGGGGCATGCCGCGTGCGACTTTCGCAGACCCAGAGCGGCAGAAGGGTGCATCAAAACGGCGGCGGCGTGTGAAGAAGCGCAAGGTGCAGAAGCCGCCGACCGAGCTGTCGTGGATTTGGATAGCACAGGCGCAGGTGGCAAAGCCAGGAGAGCCCACAGCTATGAACGAAGGTACATATGATTTAGACATCGCTTTATTGGTGCTGATTACCACATTCGCTGTTTAGCTCTGAGAATCGAATGGGCCAAGGCTCGGGCGCGCGCTCATCGCTGGCGAGAAGAGATTGATCTGTTGGAGGAGGAGATGCGGCGCATCTTGCAATTCTTAACATGGCGCTCAGACTGGTGGGCAGAGCGGGCTGGTGGTCGGGGATCCGAGCCAGGCCCGCAGCTTGAAGGGGAAATGGCGTACGCTCAGCGCCAGGCAAAACTTCAGGCAGACTTGCGCGACAAGTTTGCCACTATGTGGAAGGAGTTGCCGGAGCTTATTCGCAAGGGGAGGGAGGGAGGGACCCATGCGGGGGATGCAGGTGCATTCGCGGCTGCAATTGTGGCAGCAAGCGGGGAGCAAGGGGAAGATGCAGAGGATTCGGAAGATTCAGATGGAGCCGGGGAGCAGTCAGACGAGGACGAGGCAGCTTATGCAGTTCCATCCATGAATGATTCACCTCTTTTTATCATTGATTAGCACTCCCGTCTAGTATGCCCATGTCATGTATTTTTCTCCTATTTACATGATTTTTTGTGTGAAAGTTTCGAGCTCATCATTGTCGACGACGTCAAGCACTGCTTAAGGTCGTCTGTTGATTTGTCAGCCATCACACAAACACATGCATACTCTCTGCTCGTCGTGCTGGACAGCGACGGACACCTTGGGGTATTGAGTAATCGGCTGCTGGATATACAAGGTATGCATGGCAATCTATATATCAGTGCCGGTCGCCAACTAGGGCAGCTGATGTATCATGGCTGGTAGGGCTTTGGCGACTCCTGATATATCAGGGCCCCATACTCAGGTGCTTTATGTACGGTAGACTTGATGCTCCTCGCCTTCTCGCCGACTCTACATCAGTATTCAAAGCGACATACACCATCGACACCTCCCAGAACTTCCATCGAATGGCCTCGCGTTTGCGCTAGTAGAACAATCTAGTCAGTGAGACTTGACGACCTCAAGAGTGGAAGTGTACAGTGACGGTTTAGTTGTTTACACCATGCGTCCAGCCGTGATACCTAGCGCCAAAACCCGCGACTGCCTATTTCCTATCGGCGCCCGAACAACATCTGACCCACACCAAAGCCGACCTCCTCGACGAGCTCCAGAGTCCAAGTGTACAGTGTTTAGTTGTTTACACCATGCGTCACAACCAGCCATGATACCTAGCGTGCCAAAAACCAACGCCTGCCTATTTCCTATCGGCGCCCGAACAACATCTCACCCACACCAAAGCCCGCCACGACCGCGATGATATACGCCACCTGGAACGTCCTGCATCCCCCAGTCAGCATGGCCGATAACAAGAAATCCACCCGTAAAAGCTAAAACGCACATGACAGCGAGCATGAGCACAAATCCGAGCAGCGCCTGGAGCGCATACAACACGCCGCGTGGGAAGTCGTGGGCAAGGATAAACGGTGGCGCCTGGAGAGTCGGACGACCCCGCGTCTTCGGGTTCGCACTGGCGAGTAACTCCCACCGCGCAGCGAGGGTGCGGCGCCATGAAGCGAGCCAGCGGTCGAAAAGTGCGAGCGCGAAGAGCCCGATGCAGGCACCGAAGAGAATACCCCCGGTCTGTGGGGCCCAGCCTGCGAACCAGAGCGTGTCCCCGAGGGGAGTGAAGTGGAGAGCCGCCATCATCATGCCCATCGAGCCATCGGAGGCAGCGCTGGAGGTGCCGTGCGCTTGCGCGGTGTGCGCGAGGGTGAGGAGGAGCAAAGTGGAATACATGTGGAAGCTGCGGAAAGACCCCTACTAACCGCTTACTACCGTTGCCAGACTTCCGCAAACAAAATCAATCCATCAAAAAAGTTTTTTTTCCATATTGCAACGAGTACATAGAGTTGATATTGGCAGTTATGGTCCCGTTTTTTTTTCCTTTTCCGATCTATTTCGGAATGCCACGTTTTGCACTGTCTTTGCTGAGCGACGAAGTGGCGTTCACCCGCCGGGCCGGGCGGATCAGTTAGCTGATGATGAAGTTCAACCACTCAACCATCCTACGAAGCAACTACGTACGGAGGCTGAGCCTTGCTCAATTTTGTGAAAGGGTACCGCTGAGCCACGGTAGCCTTATCCGGGAGGAGTCAGCGCCAACTTTGCGCCAATTCCACGAGACTGTCAGTCTGGATCTCTGATTTGTTCTTCCCGAAGCCGCGCAGATTAATCCCGTCGTCTTGTGAGTGTTACTAAACATGAAATTCACACACCAAGCTGAAGTTTCGAGTGGCGGAAGTGTATCCCAGAAAGAAATAAAAAGTAGACCGAGAGCCGGAAATACTCAGGTTCAAATGGGCGTTGAAAAGCCTCCCCAGACTCATGTTTTAAATCATAACACGACAAGAAAGGTGGTAGCAATCTCTTTTTCAACAGAACAGAAAACCTGCCAGGTCGTCAAAGAGATAAAAAGAACTTCTTCCATACTTACAGCAGTGCACGCCATTTTCCATCTACGCATCGGCGCTGGAACGAAACCACTCACAAATGGACACATTTTGATTGGACTGATTGGAACTGATTAGGTTGATAAGGCGCAGATAAGGCGTCTTTGAAGTCGACCGCGATGAGGATGCCTCGACTCACTCTGTTTGGACGTTCTCTGATGCTCATGGTCTCGCTGCTTCTGGTAAACGCCGTCTGCTGGATCGTAGCCGGAATCTTGTTCGGCCGCAAGTCAGATACTCAGCCTCTCCTCAGTCTCGCGCTTTTAGCTTGGGTTTGTCGCAATCTGGACGTTGTGTCAGATTGATGGCTAATTCACATTATTTGTAGACACTGGGACTGAGGCATGGTTAGAGATTCTGGATCTTAACTCGCATCTGCCGATCTAAATATACCTAGCGTTGGATGCTGACCACATTAGGTACTGCCGCCATTCTCTGTAGGTGCGGCGTGTGGTTTCCGCATCGAAGACTACCTGAAACATTTGAACTCTTTCTAGTTCCCGTTCCGCGGCTCTCTCATAATATTCCCAGTGCAATAGATAACGCAACTCGAGGATTGATCAACATGGGCCAACTCCCTGTAACTTGCGGTCTGTTCTTTTCCCTCGGCCACAGTACCATCGTCATCGCAGTGGTACGACAAAAAGTAATCCATCAGATCCAATTTAATCAGGTATTGCTGAAAGAACGTGGCCATCGCCATTTCAACCAGCGTTTACGATAAATTGGATGGCGTCGGGACGGTCGGGGGCATAGTCGGTAATATCGTTCGTCTTGCATCGGTCATGAAAACTGATTCTCTTTTGTTAGGTGCGGCGGTCAGTGGTTCCTTCTTGTTCATTGTCGGACTCGCGAATTCCATCATCCTCTGGCGAATCATCCGGCACCGACAGCGCGTAATCAAATTCTTACACTCCCACCGACCGACCTGAAGTCATTCTATTTATAAAGGCGCAACGCAGAATGGAACAAGGCTTGCCTCCGGTCGACGAATCGGAGGGTTCAGAACACAACCACATGCTCATGATGCGTATACTCGGTCCTGTCATCACTTTCGTGAATAAACCGTGGAAGGTACGGTCCCTTCTTAACGCTTCATCTGTTTCGTTTCTAAATGCAAGCAGATGTACCCAGTCGGCGTTCTTTTTGGATTCGGTGTGGCTCTAATATTTCTGGATCGCAGTGCCCTAGCTAATTCACTCATTCGAACCCCAGGCTTCGATACCGCATCCTCAATCGCCTTGTTGGCCATATCTGCCCTCGGGCGAAAGAGATCAGACGGGTCCTCCATGCCTTCCGGCTACATCGTTATACTTCCGGTATGCGAACGGTATAGGCAGCTCTCGCGTCGCACTCACGTCTTTCAGCTACTCTTCACCGCGGGCATGACCATCCTCGACTCCGCAGACTCCGTCTTAATGCTCTACTCTTACTCTGGCTTCCCCGAGCGCACCTGGGCAATATTCGACGCGCCTCCGAGCCCGACGCTCGCACCGGCCCCACAAATTGCACTTGATGACGACGCGGTCCTTTCGCGTCCCGAGGCTGCCGTTGATGAAAAAGCATTGGCGCGCGACCAGCGAGTCAAGGCCAACGTGATGTCCGGCTTAAGTATCATCCTGACGCTTATGAGCATATTCGTCGCGTTCAGGTGCGCGTAAATTCTCTCTCTGCATCGGCTTTGACGATGTCTGATCACACTACTAACATTTTCCTTTCCCTCGCGCGCAGCATATCGCTGATCACCATCATGGGCCTCATCGGAGATAATTGCGTGCGTTGCCGCGAAGCAGCCGACGATCCCGACGGCGGCGGGCTTGCTGGTAAGTGGTGGAGAGGGTGGGCAAATGTACGTGAAATCCGTGCTGGTGCTCAGATCACCACGAACAACGCGTCCATTTACTTATGTATCTTGCAGGCAAACGACAATTCTGGATATATCGGGGCCGCGATTGTGGGATCGTTTGTGGTGGTCGTTGCTTGTTGGTGCGGGGTCCGCCGCGTGCGTGCAGCTATTAGGCGTGCCGCGCAATAAGAGATCGTCGGTGAAATTAAACCATAAATGTACGAATCTACGAATCTGTGAATGTATGTAGAATGTGTTGTTTTACATGTGGTACGTACATTTGCTGCTGGGGGAATGGCAAGCTGCCGTAGAATAAGTATTGTCAATGGTCGGCCCCAAACAACTTCGACGACCATTTGCTGGCATTGCTGCTAATAATTACTCTTATAAAATCGACCACAAGAATCGCAAGGTCTCACCTGGGCGGAGGAACGCTTCAACTGACATTCTTCTACACCTCCGAAACGTAAAAGTTATACCGCTCTAAAGAACAAAAGCGGAACAATCGTAGTTGGACGACGAACTGACGTCTTGCGTTCGACACGAGTCTGAATCGCAAACTACGAGCGTTGAAAAGAAATCCTTACCCTCTTTTAGCCGTTCAGACTAATCACCGTCCGAGTGGATGTACCCTCGATGCCGAAGCAAGTAATTAAAAAAGGGAACACGTCAGTCAGAATCAGTTCGAATTTAAAAGCTGGATGACGAAGTGAAGGGACGGGGTCCGGCTTCGTGAGGACTACGCTCTCGCGTTTCCCCGCCCGGCTTACCAGAGAAATAGCCGTTGGTGGATGAGGGACGAGGTCTAAGGAATTAAAAGGAGATGTGTCAGCAAGAAACATTTGCAAAGGACGGGGTCCGGCTTCGTGAGGACTACGTTCTCGCCCCCCCCCCTCCCCCTCCCCCTACGTACCAGAAAAACCAATGAAGTCGAGAAGGCCGCTTTCAAGAGGATTGCACTGTCGCTTTTTCCCGCCCCGCTTGCAGGAAGGTGGCGTACAGAGAACAAGTAGCCCGCAGAGGGGAAGTGCTTGATCAATCGCCGCCGAGAAAGATGCAGCAAGAGAAGACGAGAACCACGCTTTGCGTGTCTGGCGAGCTAAGGACCGGCCGAGAGGCGTACCAGAGACGTAGACAGTCGACGAGGGACGGGTTCCGGCTTCATGAGGACTACGCTCTCGCGTTTCCCCGTCCCTTTAGTACACAGCGGAGTAAGCCTCTTGAAAGTTGACGGTGTCGGATAAGTGGATCGACACAGAAATCGGACGGACGAGAAGGGAAAGTTCCAGCTTCGTGAGGACTACGCTCTCGCGTTCCCCCGCCCTTCTAAGTAGGAACTGCAAAACGACAAGAGTGCCTGGGTGGCATAAGTACGATTCGGGCTGAAGGACGGATATTAGCGCACCGTTTGGGCATGCATGCAAACCATCTCCCGTTAATATCCCCAGAGCCAGGTCCAAACAAGGATGTAAGAAGAGACCAGAGAGGAAAGGAGAGCTCCGAGATGAGATGCAGCCTGAGGCAAAGAGTCAAAGCCCACAAGAAGAGCTGGAAGGAGGCAAAGAGGGAATTGATCGTCAAGGCAATTTTGCTGCACCGCAATTGGCTGGAAGTCACGAGTTGAGCCAATTGTTTGATTGGTTACCATTGTTTCGGTCCCGGGCCGGCCGCCCATGGTTGAAAAATTTGGAGCAGTTCAACCTCAGTAAGTACACAGGTTGAAAGTTGCGAGAACACTTTCCTTTTTTATGTTCTTTGACCTGCTTTTCTAGCTACTCGCCACTAATAGGGTCATTCACAGTTGCCCTTTTTCTTTCCCTTTTTCTTCCTCTTTTGCTTCAAAATTAAAAGTCTGGTTGTACTTGATACTAAACTTGAATGATTCAAGGGAGAACATTCTTAGGTCCAGGGTTCTGCTATAGTTGTTATGCACCTGGGGGAGTTTAACGAGCTAACGACACCAACAGATGAAAAAAAGGGAAGCAAAAAGGGAACAAAAAAGGACAACCAGGGGGGGGGGGGGGGGGGGGGGGGGGGGGGGGGGGGGGGGGGGGGGGGGGGGGTTTCACAGTAGCCCTTTTTTCTTCCCTTTTTCCGTTCCACCGTTGTTCCTTTTTAACCAGTTTAGCACCTAGGGTCGTTTTGTCTTCCCTTTTCAACCCTTTTTGCATCTCTAAGTTGAAAAGGGAAAAAAATCCAGAGAAAAAGCGAAAGAATCCAAAAAGTACGAAAAAAGGGGAAGAAAAAGGGAAGAAAAAAGGGCCACTGTGAACGACCCTAATGAAGACGGAAGAAATTAGCTGCAGTGTTTGACTGCACTTCAACAGGTCGAGAGTTGCGAACACAGTTAACGTTGTTCTTTCACCTTCGTAATTTAGTTTTCTAGTTATTGATGTTACAGATGGAGATGGAGTAAATTGTGGGACTTCCCCAGAAGACCCCATGCTAAGTCAGTTCATTCGGTCCTTCTCTCGATTCTCCCGCGAGCGCTGTAGTTCTCGACAATGTGTGCGGCAATGGATGCGCAAGGAGGGGAATTAATAGGAGCATCCAAAAAAGCCGTCGTAAACCATTGGCTGGAGGTCACAAGTTGAGCCAATTGTTTGATTGGTTACCCTCACTGGGGGCAAAATCCAGGGCACCTGGACACCAGGTGCCTCTGAGGCATGTGGTCTGCAGGCGCAAAGGACCCAGTTTGCACAAAGGAAATAAAGGAATTTGTTGTGATATTGACAGCTCGGCCTTCGGGCTGATGGCCGATTGGATTAGTAACCCCGAACGTTGAAGTAGATACACGTAGAATATTCTAGTTACATTTCCCAGTAGTATATAAGCCTGTAGTATTTTACTGCTTGAGCATCTGATTGCTCTAAAGCAGGTCTCTTCACCAATAGTGCTATTGCAATCCTACCTCCTCTCCATATAATCTCGCCCTCCTCGCTTATCATTTCAACAGAATTCTCGCCTTTATTTCCTTTGTGCCAAAACACCCATCATGACCTTTGATGGACATGTGTCGGAGGCATTTGGAATCCAGGTGCCCCGGCTCTTGCCCCCAGTGCCTTGTTTTGGTCGTCAAGTCCAACCATGGTTGGAAAAGTTGGAATCCATCGAACTGCAGTTCTATGTTTGAGAGCGACCTCACATTCAGCACATGCGCAGTTTTAGAGCTCCGACCATGTTTTGTTTCATCTTTTGAATGCGTTTGACCTCTTGATGATTATTATTTTTGCTCTACACAACGGTCTCATACTTCTCGAAGTTGCGTAACAAGGTCGCCCACCTCCCGCCATGCCACAGTTTCATCTCCTCCCAATTTTCTGGAACAACCATTGCGGCCCAGTGTAGGTAACCTACCATATAAATTTCGGCCCAGCACAGTATGTCACCCATGATGTATGCACTATCTTCCCCGTTCGCCAGAATCCACTCATCCACCTTACCAAACACATCCTTTACCCTTTGCCATTCGATTATGTCGTCCTCTCCCCTCGGGGTGATGTCTTCCATCGGTTTACTGAGCAATGTCTCCCATTTACGCCGGAAATACGCAGCACTCGGCGGGTTGAGAATGGAAATGGTCGCGGGCACGGTATACCGATACAATGTGTCGGCGAGAAGCGGACGCATGGTTTCTTCGAAGGCGCGAAGTAGTCCAGCGGCACCGGAAGGAATGAGACGTGGTGTATCCGGGTACATCGCGTCCAAATACGCCGCAATCTTCGGTGAATCGGCGATGACTGCCCCTGCTACACGATAAACGGGGAATTTTACAAATAAAAGAATGAAAAGGGTGTACCTGTGTTGGGGTCGTGGATCATGGGGAGGGTTGTAATTTGGTGTCCCGTCGTATTTTTTCCTCGTCGGTCCCGCTCCGACTTCCTTGCTCCGAGGTTCGATTTCGGCGTATTCGAGCCAGACGGTCTTGTACGGAATTCCCTTATAATTGAGCGTGTATCTGCAGGTGGTCTCGGTTGTGAATATAACCGATTCATTATGTATCTAAGATCAACTTACCTCGTCTTCCAGGTGTTCGGTGACCAGGCCTGGGTGGGGAGGTTTGAGGTGATATCGTAGAAGACTATTGGAGAAATCATCGCGCTGCCAGCGAGTGGTGGAACGAAAATAAACTACTCGGTCCCACAACTACGCACTCTCATATATACACTTCGAAATGGCACCACTTTCGTTTCGATTTAATGCGGGGTTGAAGCATCAGATGCCAGCCAGCTATAATACATACCTTTTAAATGACCTCACCCACCCGAAAAAATCGGCGCGCTCTGTAATTAGATCCTTCAGTTCAAGCCTTCATGTACATCGTATTGTAGTCAACGTAATAATTTCTCGTCATCTCGGCAGGAGTTCATGGGACCTCAGTAAGCATTCAGCACAATTTCTTATAATCAGGATATGTATTTCTCGCTCCGGTCTGCCCTTGGGGCCACGAAAAAAGGACGAGAAACCACTCATTACTGTATTGGAGTACCACTCACGGTATTGCTGCAGGGATGTTGGAGGCGAACGAGCCGGAGACAATTCCAAAAGGAGGGAACGGAGTGATTACATTCGGAGCGGCGGTCTTAGTGTAGATTATTTTTCACCCGCCTTGTTGTTTACTGAAATCGAGGAAGTGTGCTCGATTAATACCCATCAGCTTAGCTTTTGTTGCAACAAATTTACACATCCAATTCGCGTCTTTTCGGTTCTGAACCGCAGGACCCGTGGACCCCGGCCCCTATTATAGCACGCTTTGACATATTCTCTAACCATGTCAGAAGAAAAAAACGACCCGAACGGATCACGTATCAAGTTCATCATGTAGCCCGGTCCGCACTGCTCTGCGGCCGGAATCCGGATCCCATAGAACCTCGTCGCTTCTGCTCCTGAAATTATTCCTGCCCTCTTACCATGCCAGGGGATAATAACGAGGAGACCCCTCACTTTCGAAGCCATATGGAACGGGTCGTGCCCCCTCCCGAAGCTTCAATTCGCTGTCGTAATGCTCGACCAGATCTGCCAGCAGAGTAAATTCTTTTTGACTCGAAGAGAGGGTGCTCGGCTTAAATACAGAACCACTGATTCCATGCAATCAGAACTTTCTATAACAATCGAAGTGGACGCGAGTTCTAAGGATGGGCTTGGAATTCTTCCTCACCCAGAATATTCTTGGCGCCTTGATACTAGATATACTACTTGTAAGTGCCATCTAATTTGCTCATGCTTAGGACTGGACTTACTGTCGCATTAACGGAGCTGTTCAAGCAATGCGTTCAGCCCCGATCTGCTTAGCCGGTGTTACGGTTTCACGGCCTAATTTTAGCACAGTGAATATAAAGCGCGGTCTCAGCTGCGGGTTAACCGATCAAGCCATGCCTTCCACCTACCCCTTTTATCTTGTCGCAGCATTCTCAAAGGGCCCGTTCCAAGGAAACCCCGCTGCCATAGTCTTCATTGACGAAACCCTGGAGACGGACACGTTAAAACAGATCGCGGTCAACCTCAACCAGCCCATTACGTCCGTTGTTGGTCCTCCCATTGCGTCAGAAGACCCAACGATCGCCGCGTTTGGTATTCGCTGGTTCACGGCGAGCCAGAGGGAGAGCGCGCTGTGTGGACACGGGACGATGGCGGCAGCTTGTGCGGTGTTTGACCGCGGGCTCGTCGCGCCTTCGGTGGAGGTCATCGAGTTCCATACGCGGACCGCGGGCGTGATGCGGGCGCACAGAGACGGGATGGGCTGCATTGAAATTCAACTGCCTGACGGGGCCGTGGCAGATCTTCCCGCGGAGGAGAAGCCGAAGATCACGGCAGCGCTCTCAAAGGCATTCGGGCGGGACGTCGCAATCAAGTATCTTGGAGTGGGCATTGGGACATTCCAGAACTGTCTTTTGGTCGAATTGGAGGAGCACGAGAAACTGGGAGAATGCAAGGTGGATACAAGAGCGTTCGTAAGTGCATTTCCTCCTGCCTGGACCTTGGAAGTTACCCTCACTGCTCACTGATATCTTCGGGACAAAAGTTTCTTACAGGCTACGACAAAAACGTGATTACCACAGACGCGTCTTCGGAAGGAGGAGACGTACAGTTTGTATCTCGGATGTTCGTGCCAATGTTGGAGGATGCAGTGTGTGGATCGGCCCATTGCCTGCTAGCTCCATATTGGTCTAGGAAAAAATCATTGGTGCCGAATCGGGAATTCAAAGCAAAACAGGTCAGTTCCCGCGGAGGGAATTTGAGTTTGGTCTGGGACCAGGGAAATGGCTTGCTTACGTTGAAGGGCGAGACGTTCGTGATGGCCAGCGGGGAGATATTCGTTTAGAGCGGTTGAAAAGGTTGAACTAAAATTTCGTGTTTAACTGGAATTCAGTTCGGTCGAAGGTTGCGAGAATATTTTTCCTTCTATCTGCTTTAATGTGATTTCCAACCGTGGTTCAGATTCAGAATGGCACCGAGAGAATAACGGATCGAATAATGCGGAAGCGAAGTACTTGTGGCAGATGCGCACAACCGTTGGGGGTGCATTATAATATGCGAGATAATCGGAAACCTCCTGAGCGCCGCTGAATTCGTTCGCCTACGTCGACGTGCGCGCGCCGATCAAGTTCGAACACATAGATGGCTGAGTTGCGGAACCGGTACGAGGGAACTGAAATTTTATTTGGAGAGGCTGATATCGTTCCGACCGATAAGCCATAATCAATACGTCTGGCACCATGAGGATGAATTTTTTGGAAACTCGTGATCGTAACACGCTGCAAGTTGATTCAAATATTATTGGCTGACATGAAAAGAACGGTTATAAGGACGTGTATCAAGGGTTTTGGAACCAATGTACTGGGTATCAACGAGCGCAAACACGAAAAAGAAATCGAAAAAGGAAGGAGGAGGGGAAAAAGTGAGAGGTCTCTGGAACTCATTCAAAGCTCACTGAACTGACATGTAAACTGTGTAGTCGCTTAATTTGCTCCACTCAAATGATGACAATCGCGAGTAAGAACAGAAGAGGCGGCCGAGGCCTCAAGAACGAGGAGGTAATTTATGCCGGAACCATATTCACAACGTGATTTTTGCCACCGAGAACGTCGATACGGATACAATTGTGCCTGCACCGTTTGCAAGGAGGCAAGGGGCATTATTTATGGAGTGGAACGAGGTTTCCCTGTGTCACCACCATGAGTGCATGTGATTTTTGCGGTCGTTCATGGGATACACTGCGACGATGACTTGAATTTTCTTCGAGGTATGAAATGTGAGCATATCCCGGAATCTGTAGATCAAATAAAAAACTTGCATGACCTCAGGATACAGCAGTGGTCAAATGTTCGACAAATAACAAGGTTCAGAGGACTCGGAGACCATCGAAGATGGATAGGCCAATAATGTCGGCCGGTAATTTGAAGTTATGGCGTTAAACTCGCAGTTTCTGATCGATTTACCATTATGGCCGGGTAAACTGAACACGGAGGTGCGAGAAGCTTGTGATTACCTGCAGATGGCAGATGTTGAGACCGACGACCAGGGTTCCATGTTCTTTTTTGCACGTGAGAGGATGCTGGAGGAAAAAACTGCACACAGCCGTCACAGTGTTGCAGGATTTCAAGGTTTTCAGGGTGATTGCATGTGTACGGGCACGATCTGGAAAGGTGTTCAATGGATGCTAATTTGCATCGGATTCCTGCACAGTGCATACAGAACGCGGCGGTAATAGCTTTCAGGGAGCGAGCGCGCGCGACACGGTAGTGAGAGGCAAGAAGGATGTGTAACATGTTGGTAACATGAGCAAATATGTGCCACTGATAAGATTCATCTCGTACCCGGGTTTCGAGGTTCAAAATAATATTCCGAGGACACAGTACTCTTCCATAGCGTGTCCTATCGCTACTAAAATTTTCTCCAGGCTCTGTAGCCTCAGGGAACAACGCTGCAGCGAGCGCGACACATATTGCCACATAATGCCACATAAACACAGCCACTGCCACATAATACCCAGCTGATCGATTAGTAAACCGTATCAAGCCAGGTCATTTCGTCCGAGCCGTAGTGCAGGAAGGCTGAATTGAACCAGGCAAGTCGCACACCTGAACTTGGGGGGGAACAAGACGCATTTAGTTACAATCGACGGCCCAAGTCAATGTCGGAAGCCCGAGACATCGCGCAACTGTCAGTGAAATGGACCCGAGAAACATCAGAAACCAGGGGGATGAATAGGGTGTCCACGTTGGTGACTCGGAGACTGACGCGGGGAACCGCAGTTGCAACGGGGAATTGAGCTAGACGAAGCACACATGATGATGAGGGTCGCGGAGCGGGAGAATCAGAAACCAGGGGAAGTTTTCGACGGGCCAGGGCTCGTTGACTCGGGGAACCACCCCATGGGTCAATCATTGACGATGAGGGGTGCACGTGGTGATGAGAATGATAGGGGAGATAAAGCGTGGTCAGGTCGGCGGCGGCAATGGAAGCAGAGGAGGAGAAACCAGCGAGCGGTCCGTCGGTTGAAGGGTGGGCCAGTTCATTAGATGAGGGTTTTTTGCGGCGAGTCAGAGACGGCGAGGAGGCGTACTAGACGAAGAGGGAGCGAGGGATCAGCCTACACGGTGAAGGAGGCGTTTGGGTGAGCATAGCGAAGAAAATAACGAATGCGCAGGCACGCACCTTGATATTATTCCCGCATCCACAAGAACCGATGTCGTGAAATATGAATGAGGCAAAGTGAGGCGGATGAAGGGAGGAAGGAGTGTGAGGCAGGAAAGTGAGAAAGGATGCATGAGAGAGTGTGTGGGATGGGAGGGGGAAATGGCTCAAAAGCGCAGTTCCTGGCCTTTTATACCATTTGATCCGATTCAATCCCGGGCGATGCAACAGGCGTTGCGCCGAGTCAATTCTGCCGTAAACACGTGCACCAAGCTGATAAGATAAACGACTCTCACGAGCTCTCACGAGCCGGGTGAGAAAGGTATCCGGTATTATCCTGGATTCCTAAAGAACCACGAATCTAGCGTCTGGAAGAAATTAGAAAGACCGCATAGGTGAAAAATGCAAGTATCAGATTTGCTGAGAATGTCGTGGAGAGTTACCCACGGGTTCTCTGGCGACTCCACTCGCAGTTGAGGAAAATGATTTTTTTCTCTCCTTTTGGTCGCAAGACAAGATAGCTACTTTTTTTAGTTGATGCGCAGGTACATCTAAATTTCATGGAGAAATCGCCAGGCGCCGGGTCAAAATGTTCTTGAAGCTTGATTATTGGCACTCGGAGAGCTGGCCCACGCCTCCCCCACTATGACATTCCCGAAAAGGAAACCGGCTGTCCAGTGCCGTGGTATGCCGCCACACACCCTGGCTTTCATCGGCAGAATGCCCTAGCGGTTGTGTGCTGAGTGCAGATGTCACGTGCCGGCCGCAGAGGGCCTCGCGTTCGAGCCTCACTAACTTCTTCTTTTTTCTTTTCAACAAATTCGTTGTGTCCGGCAAAGTCTGAATTATCTCTCCTTCCATGCATTCCTCGTGTTATTTGCGGAATCCGCAGGACCTCCCGCTTTCGAAACTAGAAGTCTGCGGTGGATAAAATGAAATAAAACTAAGTTAATAATGGGCAATGTCATACAGGTGTACAACGTCTCGGCCAGTTGCCCGGGAAACCTACAAAGTGCATATTTCATAAACTAGAGATGTTTCACAAGGCTTAAAAGCGTCCGAAACGCGTCACTGCGGCCCCCTAAAACAGCTCAAATGGTTACTTTACCCAATTTACCTTAATAAAAAATCCTGATGATGCATGAGAATTGAACAGCTGTATCTGACTTACTCATAGACATCCTTCGGCATGAAAACTTAGTTTAAGACCGACGTTGAGCAATAAATATGCTGAATCTGTTCTTATGACTTCGCATCACTGATTTGTAAGCACTTTCCTTTTTGGGAATGTCATAGTGGGGGAGGCGTAGGGCTTTTCACTCGGAGCGAAGTTCTCTTTTGCTGCTGTCCTGCCGACCGACATTCATACACGGATACTGTACGTATGCGGAATGCTGGATCATAGATTCTATTCGTAAAAGAGACAATTCTCCTTATCTCAGAATAAAAACATCTGTGTCCGACCCGCACGATTTAGCTACTTATACAAAAGACAAGGGTTACATAATATGGTCTACTGGCCAATCAGATTTATGGATTTCGTTTGTCCACACATAGACAAGCATCGGGACTTTCGGCCGACAAGCTGGTGGTTGTTTCAACCAAGGTTTCAATCGTACGGGTTTGTTTCTGCTCTTTCCCTCCTTCTGTGTTTTGGGGTGCAATCTTGGTCGGCATTGGACTGAGGACTCTGCCCAGCACTGAAGGTCGACAGGGATCAAGATTCAACCATGGCATTCATGGTTCCGTGGATTCTGCATGGGTGCAGGATGATATCCGAGTCAGTCCCAAATCAGCCCAGACTATGATAATGTTTTGCATTCTGACCACACATGCACAAGCACTTTTTCTCTAATTTCAATACACGGGTGCAGGATGATTTCAGTCCACAAAATAGCATATGATTTCTACTGCAGCTAGACTCTCCTTGCTTTCCTTAAGTAGGGCAGCATCAGGACACGGTAAGTAGAGTAATGCTTGCACGGGTGCAGAAATGTTTCCGTGTTCGATCTTAGCTGTCAGGATACTGTAAGTTGATTCACCAATGCACGGGTGACATTCATCTCAAGGTACCATGTGCTTTCTTTTCAGGATACATCTGACTCACGGGTTACTCAGTCAATTTTGTGTGTTGCACGAACGACAGTTTATTCACCAGATGACACCAATGCATGGGTGACATTCATTTTTGGGTATGTGTTTTGAGGATACAGTTGACTCCATGCGTAGCACGGGTTCAGGCTAGTTTCCTATATATTCATGGTTGAATTTCGGGCATCTCGGGCAGCTTGTAAGCACCCAAATTCAACATACTTTGCGGTAGATTGGCGGGTAAACTATCCTGCTCAGTTTAACTATGCAACAACTGCATAGGATGTGTGTGAAGCGAAGCTAATACAACCTCGCGATCAAAGACCAATCGGGTCAGTCACCATCGTCTTGTTTTTTTTATCACGTTTGTCCGTGCGGGTAGCCTCATACTATGTCATTGTTGTCCTGATATTGCGTTTTCGACTCGGTAACATTGACATCCCCAGATGGATGTCAGCTTAGCCCAAAACAAATGCATCGGTGGGTACCAGGTAAACAAATTTCGACGGAAGTGAACAGAGATCGACCCCATTGGTGCTTTGAACCCACAATCAGTAAGAATTACTATTCAAATTTGAATACGACCAAGTTCCGGCCATTTTGTCACCAGTGGGCGAAGATGAACGTTGGGCGGGAAAGTGGAACTCGCACCAAGCTCTCGCAAGCAAAATCAATCCATCAAAAAAACCTTTTCAACGTGATGGCCATCAATCCTGTTCCAACCAAAGGCTTCGACATGACCATGACCGTTTGGATCCCTTTGAGTGTTGAATCGGACCCAGTGTTCTATGCTTTTCCATTTTCACAGGCATTTTCCTGAAGACCCTATCTTGCGTTAAGTTGCGAATGTCCTGCAACTTGGAGGGAATTCAAACATTAGTTGCTACGAGACATGGCACTATCAGCGCCGAAGGAAATATAGATACCAGGGCATGTGTAACTTTGCGCGACGCGTTTTCCAAGATCGTTTACTACCACCAATGACATTTTTTACGAGTCTTGGAGCCGGTGCGATGAACATTATTCAATCAGGAATATTTCACTCGGACGGATAGCAGCACCGTGGGAGCACATCTGACTTCAGGATCCATTCATTCAAAGAAACACCAAAGCGATTTAAATTCTACCAAGATACGGACGCGTTACTGTATTTGAACCAGGATCGCGTTTAGAGACCGTACAAATCTGCAAAGGGATCGAAGCTAGCGTTCGTCCACCGAACGTACTCCATCCCATTGGCGACATCGATCGCGACGGCGCCGCCATAGATGGCCTCGATAAACGCGAGCGTCCCGTCGATACCAGCGCTCACCCCCGACGTGGTCCAGATATTCCCATCGACGACCCACCGCGCATGTGTGATCCAGTTGGTCTTTGGGCCCCACACGATCGTCGAGTTCCACGCCCTCTTGTTGGTCGTGGCATTCTTGCCGTCCAAAATTCCTGTTTCCTCTGATAAACAATTGGGAAGCATGGGGAGAGAACAAGTATACCTGCGCGTGCGGCTATCCCCGCGCCACTGCACACGGATATGAAATACTTCAACGTCGGGAACGTCTCGCGCACGAAATCGATGGTGTCGTTGAGATCCGGAGCGCGCGTACCCAGACCGCCGGGGACGATCAACACGTCGAGAGGCGGCGCATTTGCGAACGTGTGAGTTGGCACTGTTGATTGCGAAAAGTTGGAGTGCATGGGATTCATGGCGGCGGAGCGGGGCTGAGTCGAGACGGGGTCCACGGTCGGGGCGATGAGTGAGAGGTTCAGGGGAAATTGGAAAGCCAGAAGATTGAGAGCGTCGAGGGGTCCAAAGATGTCGAGAACGTCAAACGAAGGGAAAAGTACGACCCCAAAGGACACTGGTAAAGCAGGGGCTGAACGTAAAGCGTTATGAGTTGCGAAGGGAAGATAATAACTGATGCGAAACTCGTACTGTCTGCAAAGGATTGTCCAGCGAGATTTGCAGAAAGTAACAGGAGCAGGATCATGTCTTTGACTTTACCCATGTTGGAGTTGTAGACAAAGATGGTTCATCGTTGGGCTTTATATGTGAGGAGCACTCCGTCGCACATCCGAATCAGGCCAGCGTCGCAAATCCGAATGAGGCCAGCCATCAAAGAAGAAAAAAACTTTTTGTCTACGGCGTAAAAGCGGAACAAGTTCAACTTTCGAAGTATCGTCACGAGACTGGTTCAATTTTTGCACTGTTTCATCACTGCATCAACGCGATGCCGAGGTTGGTTTGCAGGCCTTTCGCTCACCCACTACCATCATGTGGACATGGACTGTATGATCGCCGACTTGTTTACCGTGACGTGCAGTTCGAAAGACAATATGGAGACGATGTTGATGATGAACTACCGCCATTTTACCTCCCCTGGGGGCGGATGGGGTTCCCTTCAACTCCCTCGCTCCGCGCCGTGAAAATTTCCCACTGGTTCCTAACTTCAAGTCGGAGACACTTTCCGTGTCTTGTCATTCCCGCAGCAACGGGGAAACTCAGACGCGTATATAAACCACGATTCGGCAGTACGGAGAAACTGTGCTGGAAATTCCTGGAATGGGTCACTCACTGACACCATTGATTGCTTCCGCTCTTCTAACCGGCGTCGCTGCCTTGCCGACCGATCCAGCAAATGCCTCCAGCTACTAAACACTCTCTTCAGCTGGAAAATACCACAATTCTCGACGCCTCGTACCGTCGTACGTGGCTGCTCCTACGAATGTCACCACGCCCGGAATATGCCAGTCGACTGCCCTTGTCACGGCCGCGCCGTTCTGTCGTGTTCAATTCCTTATAAACACGACGTCCACCTCCGCCATCCATGCCGAAGCATGGCTGCCGGACACCTGGTTCGGTAGATTTCTAGGCCTCGGGAATGGTGGGCGGATGTAAGTCTTCAAATTAATCACCGTCATGGAAATTGGATTAACCTCACGAAATCAACAGCTTAGGCATCGACTACGACAACCTCAACTACGGAGCTTCGCTTCATTTCGCCGTTGTCCCACACCCTTTCGATGCCCGTCCTCGACGACTTTTACCGCCTTTTCCTTGTTCCTGGGATGGGGCATTGCGCCGGCGGTATAGGCGCCACGGCATTTGGGCAGAGGAACGGTCTAAATACTGTTAATTCCTCGTCGCACAATATCCTGTTGGCGATGGAGGATTTGGTCGAAGGTGGGATCGCGCCGGACACGATTATTGGATCGGGGGCGGACAATTCGACGCGCACGCATTGCAGATATCCAATGCGGACCGCGTTCAATGGGACGGTTTTTGTGTGTGAAAATTAGGCAGCGCTTGTTCTGGAATGTAAGTAATGGAAATATTAGCATCGAGTACATAAATGTGTCATTTCCTACTTTGCCTGATGATTAGTGCAAGGATTAGTGTAGCCGCTCAACTCGAACATGGAATTATTTTATCTCAATTGAACAAGATCCAAATCCAAGGCAAGCAACATTTTACGAGGGAAGATTCCACTTTGACGTGGAAAAAGCTGGAATATGGAATACCAACCTAAGATGATTGGTGAACGTAGTATTCGCTCAGTTGCCGATGTGATTTCGCCTGATTTAAATATTTGTCATCCATTGAGTCTGGCCCGGGACTGATCTCGTCTGCACCGACTCCGCTGCTCGTTTGTCTCCCAGCGCTCCTCCGAGTCTTGCACCCATCCACTACCAGTGGTAACCACAACCATGGTCTTTGTAAATGACAAGAAATTTGCATGGCAAGTCCCAACGAAAAACCGCACCTTGACAATTAAATCTGAATCGTTTGGCTTACAGTGAAGCATGTATCAAGGGTCACCGCTCCTCAAGCTGTACGCACTCGCAGCGCCCGCTGTTCGAAGTCGCCAAGAAAGGCCGCCCTGTTTCGCAGTGCCCGACCTGCCGCCAGCTGCGCCAGGATAAGAAGTATCATTCAAAATGCAAGTGCCCAAAGGACATTCCGTCGCGCGGAAAGCTCCTCCCCTCTGCATGTTCAAGTACGTCCTCTTGAATGCTTTCTCTTAGATGATCAAGTATTCATCGTGCTCTTAGCTCGAAGATATATTGCGATTCGGCCCGCGCTGCCAAATGGTTTGCAGGACAGGCTGGTTCCCGAATCTTACACGTATTCTCCTGCAGCTGTCCGTCAGAAAGGTACAGAGGCCTCAGTACTTTCTTCTTGTTGGGATACTTACACTGTCTCTCGTAGTCGACTCACTCCTGAATCCCTGCGAGTGCCAGGACGGGCGCAAGTGCAAACAGCATGTCGGTCCAGCTGCCTCGTCTGCTCAGCCCCACGGCACGACCCTTGCCCCAATACTCGTCCCCACCGCCTCCCCGGCCATCTCTATTCCCTCGTTTGGTGTCACTCAGCTGCCCCCGATGCGCATCCTGTCCTCACTCGCGGGCTCAGGCTGCATCTGCGGCGTCGAGTGCATCTGTCCCGGCTGTGTTGAACACCGCGGACCCGTGCATGCCGCTGCGTCTGGTCGAGGCAACTGCGCGGACGGCTGCGGGGCATGCGTCGATAGCAGCATCGTCGTCCTCACCCCCTATCCTTCCAGCACGAGCAGCATCGACCGCTTCCTCGCGTGCGCGGCTGCTCTACCTGCGCCGCCCACCAATCCTCGAGAGGTGGTGAAGCTCCCGAAGCTGGAGTGCTGCGCTGGGCGTTGCGCGTGTCCCCCCGGCCAATGCGGGTGCGGGAAGTCGTGTGGGGGGTGCTGCGAGGATCAAGACACTCCGTCATTTGCGCAGCGAGAATCCAACATGCGGAGCACGCAGCGAACAGGACCTCTTCAACCACAAAAGAAATCGTGTTGTGGAGGTTGAGGCTATTTTGTACTGTAGGTTCAGGGGCACTGTTTGGTCGTCATCTAGGTTTATTACTTGTGTCGTGGAATTGAATTATGCATTTTCTAAGGTCTATCCTGCAGGCTTCGAGATGGTGCTCTGAGCTATCTCCGTTCCGTCCAGCGTATCTCTGCGTCGGGAGGATGGATGGGTGCCAATTCTACCCACGCATGTTAACCGTTTCATATAAATTAGATCATATATACATTTGCATAGTACGCCTATGGAGGTACACGCTGGTATATCTGTGAGGCTGACAAGAAATGAATGGTCCCCAATGCTATGTAGTGGCCATCAAACAAAGACGGTGGCAAGGCCGAAGCCGAGCAACGCGAGAAGAGATCCCATGTATGCGCCCTCGGAGCCTAGGGAAAGCGCCGAGTTCGGCGCGGTACTGGAGGCCGCCGGAGCCGGAGAGGTAGCACTGCCGGAGCCGCTGGCAGCGCTGGCGCTCGAGCTGTCGTCATCGCCGCCCGTGGAGGTCCCGTTTTTGCAAGTGATGTCAGAGGAGATTTTGGCGGTGCTTGAGAGCGTCAAGTCCGCGCACTGGGGCGAATGGTTATTATGGTATGCTGTAGAAAGTCGGCCAGAGCGAAGCATACCTGGAAGAGCTGGCCATCACCGCCGTCGAAGACGATCTGCGAGGGCGAGTCAATTCTTGCTTTATAAACGAGGGAAAAGCATCGGTACCTCGAGAGTGACGTTCTGGCCGTCTGTAACCGAGGCGTTGGTCTTGGAGAGGTCCAGGTTGAGGCAGAAGATGCCCTCTCCCGTGGCCCTGAAGAATGGAACGATAGTCGAGAAATCTTGGAATGTGGTGGGCTCCGCTTTTGTGGAGAGGGAGACACCAGCTGCAGGGGTGAATGCAATATGAGTCCGTGGAAATAGAACACAAAATGAGGCGCACCAGTCCAGCTAGGATGCTCTGAGTTGATGCTGAAGAATCCACCGCTGAGGGGAAACACCGTCCGGTTGCTCGCTGCATTGTCGTAGCCGTCTGAAAAATAAAATCCATTGAAATTCAAGATGGGATTCGTTTTACGCGACCCACCACAAAACTTCGGCTGAGTGAAAAAAGGAAATCAGCTGTGATACAGAAAAAGTGAACTGGGCTGCACAAACCTCGTCGTCTTCTACAAAGGCTCCCCGAGGCTGAGGGAACTGCAGCTGGAAGTGCGCGCGGGCGACGGCAAGCAAGCTCGCGACAAGAAGAGATTTGGTGGCCAGCATGTTTTTTTGAAGCGAGTGAAGTCCGTGGGCGATGAGAACGAATGAAGGCCGAATTAGGAGCGTTCTCCGTTATGTAGAGCCTTCCAGACGCCAGGGTGAAAAACTTTTTTTGATGGGCTGATTTGCTTTGATTGTGTTTGGCACATGTTCAAATTCTCCGTTTCAAGGAACAGTTGCCCGTCCCATGTGACACGGCGAGGGGCTGCTAAGAAACCATCCATTTTTAGAATACTCAACGGTCGGTTCAATTCTGCCGACGTACTGGTTCTCGATCTTGGATAGTTATAAGTTACAGTAGCATACATCTGACGCTGTGTATGTAGTACGGAAACCGCCTGTTCCTCAATGGGACCGCGGCGGAATCTACCTACCTACCTACCTACCTGTTTCAAATCAATCAACAACTGCAAGCATGCTATCTATTTCACATGAGGACTTGAGAAACATAGCGTGGTTCAATGCATCATCAAATGAGGTGCTGCTTTTACTATACACACTGTTGCCACGGTGGTGAGAAGAATCACCGCCGGTGTGCCCATTCGAGACGGAGTCAGCAAATCGGGGCTCATGGATTAAACACGGGCCTCGAATGACTAAGGGTATTCCACGAAACGCCGCTGGAGGACGACGCGGTAAAAGACGGATCTGATGGGGATGGGGATGGGACGAGACTGATTGGACATAGCGGGTGCAGCCGGGGAGGCCGTGGGCACGAAAACTAGGGTAAATAGGATATCATCGCTCTGAGCGTTGACGACTCAGATTGGCACTTAACCCTTGATTTTTCATCGTGTCCATTGTAATAAGGTTCAATCGCACTGGTGGTACCCCTTACACTCCACGCAGCTTGCGTTCGTCTTCAACGGAAGCATTTACATGGAAATTGTCGATTAGTGCTTCGCAAGGCTATCACATAAGAGTTCGTTAGTACTCGAAGATTCACTTAATATTATGACTTGCCTCAATCAAGATTTTCGACGCAAGAAGTAAATTCGCAGGCTTGTATTCCAAATATGAAAACGCGCAACCAATTCCGCCAAGTGGTTGGGAATGACACTTTCTCGATGATGTCTGGCCGTAGCACGACACTCTCAACCTCTGTTAGGCTCAAAGAAAGAAAAAATGTGTTAGCCTGTGTCATTCAAACCTTGCCACGGTTATTGAGACATGCGCAATACATATTCGAGTAAACATATAGCACAGCTCGCGATAAGAGTATAGAATACTATGCTGCAAGACGGTTACATCAGTGCTTTCGTGATTTGTCTGGGTTGTTGTCCCGAGAGGCATACTATCCTCAACAAATAATCTGATTTACCCATAGACAGCGACACTATTATTTTAAGTTGAACTGTGTTCGAATAAACCTTGGATTCCGACGCAGCGTTAAAGGCTGAGGTGACGGCGCACTTTGAGCCAGCCGGAGTCAACTCATGCGCTTTGCTCTGGGCTGGACGAGCAGCAATGCCAATATTCCGGAGATGCATTATTTGATTTTTTAAAACAGCAGGTGGACTGGGAGGAGTACATGTACATAGAATCAAGGTTGAACCAAAACTTGAACCGTCAAATCGGGAGTGCGGCACGCTGATCCGTGATGTCCAAAACAAAGGTAACCAATCACACAATTGGCTCAGCGCGTGACTTGTAGCCAATCCCAATGCAGCACAAATGCCTTGACGATCACCCGTCCCTTCATCTCATGCTTCCACTGCGGTCTACCCCTGCTACCCTCTTTTGCCACCTTTCTCCCCGAATCTTCCCGCAACGAAAGCTCCACTTTTCATCTTGTCTACCCGTTCTCGTTTTTCGCACTGGCTTGAAACTGGAGTTCTGCTGAAAGAAAGCGAAGAAACCCTCCCTTCTGTGGAATCCCGCGCTATGGCGAGGGATATGGACAGCTCGAACCGACAAAGGTGTGTCGAAATCCGTCTCCCAGACTTACTCATACTCATGCCGCAAAGACACCCGATGCCTAGGTTTAAAGGACGGGGGAACGCGAGAGCGTAGTTCTCATGAAGCTGGAACCCGTCCTTTTATCCCTCTCGATTTTCCTGTGCCTATCTTGTTGGTCTGGCTCTCTGCTGTCAGATGTTGTCAAGAAGTAACACCGTGCTCGTGAAGCTGGACCTTGGCCTCTGGTTCAGCAATTTATCCGGTCCTAGAGCTGGTGCTCGATTCAAAGCTGGGAGCCGCAAGTACGCACTCCTCGCCGAAGTCCACATAAAACCAAACTACGCCTTTCCAACTGCTTGGTACAGATCCAATTCTTTGCTCTCGGGTGCCCCCATGCGGAAGAAGGAACCCGGTGCCACCAAATTCTCGATGCTGATACTGATTTAAGAGGGACGGGGGAATGCGAGAGCGTAGTCCTCATGAAGCTGGAACCCGTCCTGCCTCCGATCTTCCCTGGTTCGTGTTTTCGCTCGCCTTCAGCCTTCTTGTCCCGCCATTCGTCTTCGCGACCATGCTGACCATGTACCTAACTCACTATGCGCCATATTTCGTCAAGCGGGCAAAAACGGAAGAGCAGTTTTCACCCGCCTCTTTACAATGGTGCGCCATCACTGGGCGCATTAATGTCCGATAATTTCGTAAGAATTCTTGTTCGCCACCTCTGGCATCTGTTGGCGATGTCCGCGATGTTTTCCCGCGGTCCTGCATGCTATCTCTATGGGTAAGCGGAATAAACCAATGAGCAAAAGGACAACGCGCAGCCTTCGACTGTAGCCAAATACATGCAAAGCAAAATCACGATCAAAAAAGTTTTTTCGCTTCTCCAACAATCACCGTTGGGTTCCATCTTGAGCGCGTCGACGATGAGCCACGGCACTCCGCCGGTCATCCCGCCAGAATTTCAGCAATACAAGTAAGCTGTATCCATTTTATATGGTGTCTATCTTACTTACTCCCTGAACAGCTCTTATGTCGAGGACCCAAAGTGGCAGCGCCGCTTCACCCTCATGTGGTGTTCAGTGCTCGGATTCTGCATCTTTTTTGCCGTCCCCCGTGTCGTGCGTGGTCTGCGTAGCGGTGCCGCCCTGGCTGGAATGACCGGTGTGCGCGTAGGCGCATTATATGCACCACTTCCATCGTCGGACGGTGATCTGAGCCCGCAAAGCACCGTCGTTGGCGACCCGTTGAATATTAGTGGGCCAGTCCTAAGGCCCCGCAAGTACTGGGTATACGCTGCTTCGAGCCTGTTGAGCAGCTACGCGCTCTGGCGCATCCCGGGAATCAACCTGAATGTCGGCCAAAGTACGTGCAATATGACCTTGATCATTCTACATTAACGTATACGCTTCAGTGCTGGTGGTCACAACGTACTTCATTCTCACTCTAATCTCCATCATCTTGAAGGTGCCTCTCATGTCGAATCCTAATCGTGCAGGTAGGTATTTCCTATTTTCGTTCTCAGATTTTCGAGCTATGCTGAGTGCCGGATATATTCTAGGCTTCTTGGCGCTCGCGCAGCTCCCCCTCGTCTTTCTCTTTGCTATGAAAAACTCTCCCGTCGCTCTGTTACTGGGTCCCGGCGTGGACTACACCAAACTGAACTATGTCCACCGCTGGGCGGGCCGTGGGCTCTTCCTCGGATCAGTAATTCACGGGGCGATCTGGATTCAGAATCATCTTGTAAGTTTTTATGCCTGTCCCTCCATCGTCCTCGACTTATCATTTGACGTAGACCTGGAACCTCCCTATCCTGAGCCGGCAGAAAGAAGCTAGCGGCGTAGCCGCACTCGCACGTCTTTGCCTCATTGTACTCAGTTCTGTGGCACCGCTACGGCGCTGGTGTTACAGTCTGTTTATTTTCATTCAGTATGTTTCGCCTGCCCATTCGTTGGCTCTCGGTCTTACAATTGTCGGGGCAGCTACCTTACTTTCCCTGCCTTTTTTGTCACCGTCTGTTACCACACCCCTTTCGTGTACCCGTGGATCTTCCCCCCCATTGCGTTCTATGCTTTTGACGTCTGTCTACGGTTGCTCAAATTCCGCATTGCCGTGGCCAGGGTACACGCCTGGGACGGCGGAATGTCTATCGTAAGTTTGTACATGTCCATTATGACCTATTCCCAACTCACGCTCATGTATCTCAGATCGCCATCCCAGCAGCCTCCACAGGCTGGCGCGCGGGCCAGCACATCCAAGTGCGAGTCCTCATCGGTGGGGGCACTTTCGCGCTCTCGCACCCCCTCACAATCCTCTCGGCGCCGCCGGACACGACCTGCCTCTCCCCGCCCCCGGGCCTCCTACTCGCCGCGCGCGCCTGCGGGCCATGGTCCCGCGCCCTCTACACCTTTGGGTCCGACAAACCTCCAAAGGCGCTCTTCGCAGGTTCGCTCCCTGCTTCGGATCCAGAGCAGTTTGTCGTGGGCGGAGCCGACGAGGAGGATGATGAATACGAGATGGAGATGGAGAAGGCGGGAGACAGCGGGCGCGCGGTGCACGTCATCCTCGACGGGCCGTACGGCGGCTCGACGCTCGACGCGGGGATGTATGGTTCTGTGCTGTTCCTCGCGGGCGGGAGCGGTGTAACCGCAATACTGGGACAGCTGGACGACCTCGTAGGGCGGTGCGTGCGCCGAGGCCGAGCGCGCGGTGAACACACGCGGCGCATAGACTGGGTGTGGTGTGTCCGAGACGCAGGTGAGAATATCTCCACTTTATTCGTCGACATCTGATAATAAGTTGTGTATTCTAGACGCGCTGAATTGGTTCGCCCCACAGCTCGCGCAGATTGCTGCGATGGCTGCGTCAGCGGAGAGCAGGGTTGCGCTGCGGATACGTATCTTCGTCACGGGTGCTGAGTTTGTCGGGGATGTCAACGCTGTGTCTGGCTGCGAGGTATGCGTCGGGCGGCCGACTGCACGGGCGCTGCTCGATGATCTGATCCTCGCCGAGGGTCCCATCTTCAACGTGGAGGACAAGGAACATGGAGCAGTGCACTCCGCTGGCCTGACTACGGGTCGTAGTGACGGCTTTGCAGTGTTCGCCGCAGGACCCGGCGGTCTTATACGTGAAGCGGGGAATGCTGTCGCCCACATACATTTAGTGAAACGTGTGCAAGTGGAGTGTGCGGAAGCATTTTTGATTTAGAACTCTGCATGTAATCAAGACCTATCTAACGGTTTAGTGGGTAGAATTTGTACTATACTGATACTGTCCGCGATGTCAAAGTTCAAAAGACGCTCGCAGAACTAAGCGCCACATTTTAGGAACCTAAGGCGAACGCATGTACGTTCCTAGACCCGCTTGCAACGGCGAAGGAGTTGGAGTTAGCCTGTAATTCCACATGGCACCTTCCCAATCTTTCAGCGGTTGTATTGCTTGCCGTAAAGAATACATGCGGCTCATGGACTTCGTCCGCAAATGATATGGTTCGGAACTTGGTGATTGCGATTGGAACCACTTCGAACTAAGCCCTGCATTCAGTTTCTCTTCTCCAACAGGACTAGGTGGGTACATGATACGGCATTGGAGGCATCGTGCGCGCGGCGTCATGAGGTCGATATTAGGCATTTTATGGAAAGTGCGGTCCAGGAGAGGTGGAGATGTGATTGATCGGAGACACAGTCAGCATTCGTGCCTCCACACTTCTGTATTTAAAGGGCACAAATCGACGTTCTTCTTCTCCAGCACCCCACATCCTCACCCACCACCAAATTTCTCAAACCCACCAGAAGCAATGATCTCTGTGTGTTTTAGGTCGTCACTCTTGTTGCCTTATCCTAACGTCCGACTAGACAATCCAAACCCCCGTCTCCAATGACGCCTGCGGAAATAGCAACTGTGGCTGTGTTGCAACGTACGTCTCATTCGACGGAAATCAAGGTTACCCTGCTTACCTAGGCCTGACCTTCCTAGCTGCGGGTGCAAGCCTGGCGAGTGCAAATGCTGAACCAATCAATCGCCGTTCCCTATTGTGTAGTTGCCAGTGGGCGGGTTTGAGGTCGAATTAATCATATGCTGTACCAAGAACTGTGATATTGATGTTCATGCATTGTCCTGATACGATTCATGTGGCGCTCAGCGGGCAAACGAAGCTCCTGACAAATATTTCGGACAGAATTTAAAAGAAACCAAAAAAGAAAGTAAAGAAAAATGCCTGGATACGAAGTATTCCGGGTCTTCAGAATCGACATCCACGGAGCTCCGTCCAAAAAAGGAAAATATCACCTTTTATAGTAGGTGAAAAAAAACCTTCGTTCGGTTTTGAGTTGCTGCATACGGGTTCCAGTCGGGCAATTCCCGTGATTCCTGCTGTTGTAATCAGTCGTTCACCCTATGCCTTTGAAACTCCGATGCACAATCAATACATTGTTCAGGTTCTGACCGTTGTGTGGGTTTGATCCGATCATCGCCGAGATCCGGAAGGAAGCAGAGGCAAACTATCATAGGCACTCGCTGGGTCACTGTACTACAACTCTGACCGAGTGTTTTCAAAAAATCTCCCCAGTACCAGTATTGAGAAGCCTACATGGGTATGCCATTCTCTTCCGAAGGACCCCAAGAAACAAGCCTGCAGTAGAGCTTATTAGCAAGTGGTGAATTGAAGTGATTTCGGTGAAAAAACTAGGGCTGCCCCCCCTGTGATGGATGCCGTCAACGGCATGCCGTCCCGTCCCGTCCCGTCGAGACATCAGCTGAAGAAAAAAATGGGACGCGTGCAGGATGGCAATCTTGCTGTCCGTCCCATCAAAAGGCAGCCGTTGCCGGCCATTAACGGGTTTGCCAAAATCTTCGAGTCACTGCATCCAAAAATTGAATGAATTGAGAACAAATTGCTCACAAAATAGGATTTTCAACCGTAGGCTGATGATATGTGCTTGAATATTGACGTCAACGGCCATCCAGAGTCTGTTAACCGTCCAGTGAGTTGCAAACATTCATGTGAAGTTGAATACTGGTTTTCAACCTTTCCTTATTTTGTGAAAATCAGTGGAATGATACACAACCTTTACATGCCAATTAGGGCTCCCCTCCGGCCGTCATTTTGACGGGTAGACGGGCCGTCGTGACGGGACGGGACCCGTCCGTCAAGCCATATATTTGCCTGTGGAGACGGCCGGGTCCGGAACGGGAGAACCCGTCAACGGGGTACCCGTCCCCGTCTGTCGACGGGTTGCCGGGTCAACCAAAACGGACTAGAAAGCCGACCCGCAGCAGCCGCAGGATCTGATATGGGCGGTGCATGGCAGTGCATTTTACGGGTGCTTGATTGGGAGTCCTTCCCTCTCCAAGCGCTCATGGCTATTGCTCCCCATCCCACTTCGGCGACTAGGCTTCTTTCAAAATAATTTTATTGAGAATATGTACCGAGTAAGTAATAGCAAGTATACACCGTGCAACGCCGGATGGCACCCAGAATCAACGTGTTTCCACAGCACTGCCCATTCTTCATCATTTGCAACTTACACCGCATGAATTTCAATTTTCACAGCTAATAGCGAAATCAAATGCTTCCCAAAACATTATTTAACACCCAGGTATTGTGCCGCAACTCATACTCCTTCGTATCTCGCATGCTACACACTCTGATTCACTACAATGAGCGACCTCGGAGCAAGGAGCTACCTGGTAGGGATCTATCATTTTCATTGGCATTCACTAATCCGTTGTCAGCTCGGGGTTCCTTACTTCCATCTCGACCTGAGGCTGCCGCATCACATTGTTTGAGATGGATGACTCTGACTTTCCTTCTGTTTATACTTCCGCTGATACCGACCTTGCTGGGGATCCTCACCCTGGGAGATCGACTCGGGTTGCATAGTCATACATCAGTATTGAACCTGGCCTATATCATCGCCTACTTCGATGTTTGTGTGGGCTCGGGACTGGTTTTTGTCGGTCAGTCAATACCATATTCCTGATGGTACTCGTTAACGACAATTTGATTTCACGCCATCTAGCCTCGTTAATTTTCCCGTCCATATTAGCGAGGTTGCGCAAAAGCCATTCGAGCCACCTCGTGGCTTTTCGGCAGTGCGCAAAAATGGCAGCTCAATGGCTCCACGGAGCCATATGAAGCCATTGACGTCATTTTTTGGCGGTGGGGCCATTCATTTGCGCACTGCCAAAAAGCCATCAGATGGCTCCAATGGCTTTTGCGCAAGGTCTCTATTCCGCTATCACCTCATTCTACCGTTGATTCTGGGACACCGTCGTCATCGGTCCCACTTTTCGTTTATGTCCCAACGGCGGCTCAACCAACTGTTCGACAACTCTGAATCTTGGTTCACTCTATTTATTATGGGATTTGGCTCCCGGTCGTTGCCCATTCGTGAGTATTTTAGAACATATTTGTATGACCACTGACTCAAATTTATGAAGTTGTTACTCCCGAAACAACAGTAGCGGAATTGTATTGCCGCCTGCAACGCCTAGGTCACGTTCCGAGAACTGGGTTTGGCCGATTTTATTTCACATACAGGGGCAGACGAGTAGATTGGGATGCAACGTTGGACTCACTCGGTCCTGGCTCACTGTCGCACTTGCACTTGCACGTATCTCTACCTGGTGGTTCAAACACCGGTTTGTGATTTTGAAAATGAGATATCCTCTCTCTGCTAATCTATATGCATCAGGTTCTGCTGGCGCTTCAGGCTCGAATACAGGTTTTTCACTTAAAACCCGCTGTGATTTATCCGCTAACATTGATGCATCAGGTTCCACTGGAGCCTCTGGTTCGCGACCGTCTCGTGGTTTGGATTGTACCAGGATGAACGCGACGTTCGAAGAAGATGCTCTCGAAGATTCCGATTCGGATAAGGCAAAGAAGCGTAAGCGCAAGGGCAAGGGTAAAGGGAAGCAGAAACAGAAGCAGGCCGGTGAGGACACTGATGCCGACGATGGCGACTTTTCTTCGGGCGGGTCGGGCGATGACAGTGACAGTGATGTTGAGATGATAATTCCGAACGATGAGGTACGTCTCATTTTTCTGTGGATAGACGTTCAAATCATGAGAGAACGGAACAGTTAGCAGACTCTCTTCCCACGAAAGTGGTGCCGCCCAAGGCGAGACAACAGCCACCCAAAAAAAAACAGAAGAAGAAGATTACACCACCGGTAGAATTTTAATCACCGCCCTGCTTGATCTATCATCTCACTCTGTCAACAGGCAGCCTCCTCGACGAATGCGGATGCAAATACGCCGGCAGGAAGCTCAACTCAACCACCTCTTGTTTCTAACACAAAAAAGCCCAAAGCAGCGGTATGTTCCCGCTCCTTGTGTGACTAACTTGCTGATAAGGGAGTTCAGATCCCACGTCAAAACATCTACCTATTTTACGCCCCATTCACCACCTCCAATGCGAAGGGAAAATCCGTCCAGGGTTCCCGCTATTATAAATCATTTTTTGGAAACGAGGAGGTGATTGAAATAACCGAAGGGTCGAATTTTAACACACGCAGTGAGTGCAGTTTCTGATCACACAGACTATCGACTGACCTGGAATAGAACTTCAAGACATCTCGAGAAAACATCGCCTCGACACTTCCATCTTTACGAGGCGCTGCAAAAACGACAATCAGCTCCAACCGACCGTGAACGCAGGCTGGCATGTGGAGTTGAGACGATGACAACTGAGATTGCGAAAGAATATGAGGCCGAGGTTGAACGCGTTGCAGTTACAGTGAAGGAGATGTTTGCAAAACAGGTAGCGGACTCCCAGGTATGTCTTTCCTCGACGACGAAGCCCTTACTCATCCTTGCCAGGTACCATGGGATCAAGAGCATTTCGAGACGCTTGTGGCCAAGTGGGTCGCTGCGTGTGATCAACCTTTCACCGCGGTTATGCAGGCGGAGTTTCAAGAGATGCTACAATATGTGCACCATTCCGCCACACCACTTAAAATTCCTTCAGATGATGCTGTTAAAAAGTGTATCGAGACGATGAACAAAGAAATGGTGGAAGGATTGAAAAAACTATTCAAGGTTGGTCTCTGAATCAAAGTATCATTGCTCTCGTACTGACCTGGAGACAGGAAAATGTTTCGAACTTCACCTTGTCGTTGGACGCATGGACTTCCAGTAACGGCTACGCGTTTCTGGCCATTGTCGTCCATTATATCGGGAATGACGGGAAGCTAGGTGGGCTACATTGTTTGGTCGTCGTTTATTTGAAGAGCTGACCAGATTTGTTGGACAGAGGAGTGTCTCATTGACTTCCGGGAACTAATCGGCACACACTCCGGCGAAAATATGGCTGCTGCCGTTTGGGAAACGGTTGAAAAGTTTGGGTTGAAAGGCAGGGCAAGTCTTTTATCAAATTCAACTCATTTGATACTCAAAAAATTGTTTAGATCACCGCTTTCGTCATGGACAATGCAACCAATAACGACACAATGGTTGAAGCGTTTGAGCGCAAGTGTAGGGAGGAGGGCATCCCCTTTTCAAGCAATGACGCCCGCATGAGATGTATGCCTCACACAATCCATCTGTCCGCTCTTAAGGTAGAGAATTCAACGGAGACTCGTTGTACATTGACTGAAAGCCTTGCCAGCTTCTCGAAGCTATTGGTGTGCTCACCAAAGAGGAGAAGCAGGCTAGCGAGGGTAGGTCCCGCGGTACAACATACCAGGAATACGCGACCGAGTCCCTCAACCATGACACGGATAACAATGCCGGTGATACAGAAGATGGGGCTGATACCGAGACCTCAACACCGACAGGCTTGATTGGACGGGCTGTATTCAAGGTATTTTGCAAACAGCCCTTCGAAACGATCCTGACTCCGCATTTCACTACCCTAAAGCTGCACAAAATTGTGCGGCATGTTCGTTCAAGTCCCCAACGCCGACGGAGGTGGGAAACCGAAGTGCAGACTCATTCTGTGTCGGAAAAGGTTCTCATGCTGATTCTCGACGTTAAAACACGTTGGTCATCAACTCATCAAATGCTGCGTGCATTCCAATTTCTTCCTGCGTGCGCAAGTCTATTAATCATCAAATAGGGCGTGCACTCAACTACCGTAAAGCCATAATCGGGTATCTCGGTGAGAACGAGGATCTTGCTGACTACTCTCTCTCCGCTCCCGAGTGGGCTGCCTTGAAGCAAGTCACCGAGTGGCTCAAGGCCTACCGTTTTGCGACCACGAAAATGTCCGCAACAAAGCAGCCCATGCTGTCCACCACACATGCTGCGTTTCGTTGGCTTCAAACGCACCTCAAGGATACAATTAGAACACTCCCACAAGACACAGACCCGGCTCTTCGCCAAGGTCTTGTGGACGCCCATCTCAAACTCAGTGAGTACTACACAAAGTTTGACAAGTCCCGGTATTATGGGTGGGCGACCTGTTCGTGTCCCTTTCATTCTATCCTTGGTTTAATCTTCTGAACGCTGAACCTAGTATTGGATCCTCGCCTCTCATACGAAGGCCTTCGTCGGGACTACGCAGATGAGCCCCAACTTCTTGACGATCTCGAGAGGGCAAAATCCAGCCTTCAATTTCACTATGACATACATTATGCTACCTCGGACAATTCCACTCCTCCCTCCGCAACACCAAAACGAGTCAGACCCCGGGTCACCGATCAAGTTCAACATATTCAGCCGGTACGGTAACCAGAAGACGTCCGACCGCACCACCAACAAACTTGTGGAATATTTCTGAATCACCAGCAGTCCCGAGCCATTCGATGGGGCTGACCCACTTGAATGGTGGTACACCCGCCGCAAGCAATTTCCCAACCTGTACAGACTCACTCGTGACGTCCTATGCATTCCAGGTACCAACACTCGCACTTGACTTCCAAGCACCCTAATATTTTTCAACTAGGATCTGTGGTCGCCGTTGAACGAGTTTTTTCGGGCGGACGCGATACCATTGGACTGCGACGTGCCAGTTTGAAAGCAGAAACCATTAAAATGCTCATGTTTGTGAAGGCACGTTTAAGTTTGGCACGGGAACAGTTGAGGAAGCAGGAGGAGTCGTTCTAATTATTGTCCCGATACATGTATCTTCCTTGACACATCTCCCAATGACTTATTTGCCTCTTTTGGTGCAACCTCCCCGCCAGTTTCCCCGTCGCGACGGCCGGGTCCCGTCCGTCATGCCATCCCAGAATTTATGTCGACGGCCGGGTGGCCCCGTTTTTATGCCGGCAACAGCCGTTTTTGCGACGGCCGTCCCCGTCAGACGGACGGGTCGGAGCCCTAATGCCAATGCACCTGTAGTAAGTCTTGTAAGCACATTTCCTCCTCATTGCACCTCCAGATTTGCATTTGATGCAGCCAACACCATCCCGTAAATTTACGGTTGACAGCTGTATTTTTGCTATCCCACCACATCTTGAGTGGCTGAAAACCGAAAGTATGGCCGCTTTTGTGACGGGCCGCACCCGTCTCAGTGTTTGAAAATGATGGCTGTCCCCATTTACAGGATGGTGGGCAGCCCTAGAAAAAACTGGTGCTCCACATAATCAAAACCGACCAGAAGAAATGCTCCACACTTTCTGTCAGCTTTCCTCCTAAGTCCCCAGGGGACCTCTCGTGTTCGTCGTTTTCCAGGGGGAGGAACCTGCTCAAGGAGAAACCCACGGCCAGGGAAAAACCGTACTAGGCCGAAAAAAATATGAAGTGCATCAGATTTGCAATGATGGCAACTAGGAGGAGAGGTTCATTTTCTGTCATCCCTCAAATCAACCCGACCCTGCCGCTGTCGGAGCACACTGTTCCAAAACAAATATGTTCATGCAACACTGAAATTAAGGACCCCACAGCAGGATACTACAGCGCCTGCAACTCCTAACGAAACAATCAATCAATCCAAGCAAATCTATGTACTGACTTTCAACCACAGACAGCACAAAATGTCCACAGTTGCGACAATACACGCGAGGAGTGTGGTTTGGTGCTTCCCAGCGGGATGGTCCTTGGACTCCTTTTTTGAAGTGCTCTTCTGAGATCAAACAAAGTCTTTCAGGTTTTGACACCGTGCAGGAGCAGTTTTTTTTTGTTGATCTGGAAGCGGGCACACAACTCAGACTCAGGCTCACTTTAATGATAACTGTTTGATAACTGTTTATAATAAATACTGAACCATCTAGGTCTGGATGGCTTAGATAGGTTACCAGTTGAGGATATACATACAGTCCTGTAAAGCGGTGTATCCAGGCGCCGCCCGGCAGGGCCATATCCTCGGAATATTAGCCTGAGGCAGTCACAAAAATGGACGACGGCACGGCATCTCGGACAGAGAATCCATCGCTTTCCTCACCTGCACACCAAAGTTAAACAGAACGTACTACTTACTCCGGTTATCAAATTCACCTTCAAGTTTCCAACAGTTGTCTGCGGGTGCGGCTTTGAGGATCATTGAGTTCACCGTTTGCCTTCATGGAAGCTATATAGCAGACCATGTCGCGACTGGTCGGCTATGCGAATTATTTCTTCAGCTGAAACCAGGCAAGACTTGGGCAAGACGACCAAGTCACCAAATGCGGACAAATCGGCACGTTCCCCGGGCCGGAGTCACAGTCACATTGTGACTGATTCAGACTTGGTTCTGACCACCATCTTGCAGTGTGCAAGCAGCCTCCAACGTTGCTGCAGGCTGATAGCGGTGGTATTGGATTCATTCGATTACTACACTCAAGTCTCACGGCAGTTTGAGAACCGGTTGGGCCATTGGGACTAATACAAGCAGGCTGGCTGATACGCCGACCCGTTCTTTCTCAGATTTCTCGCCCATAAGGACGCGCAAGCGCGACGTGCTCTGATTCCTGGAACTCGATTAAATATACACGGGATATCTGACTCTCAAAATTATCTCAAACACGCCGCGCCAGCAACTTGAATTGATTACTGTATGCGACTGGGTAGTGGGCCACCTTAGCGTTTTCGTTACTACTGAAGTGACGGAGATTATACAACCGGCCCTGAAGTCTGGGATATTGAACGCCTACATCCTGAGAATGTCCTAAATAATTTTTGTGAATTTACAGCACCTTTTGACATCTCCATGAATTTGTTTTGACGAGGCGGCCCAAAAAGGCAACTGACGGGGTAGTGAGCCACTGGCCTTAACTCAACGCCCTGGTTCACAACAGGATCGCAACGCAGCGCAGGTCATACAAGCTGATCTGATAGACAATTCAGAACCTATAACCGATACCTCTGAACAATATCAGGGTAGTACAAAACCACATCTATGACAGGATAACAGCCACAAAATCGACATTTCAGCTGGTATGACCGCTGTGCAATGAATACAGGGTCTGGAGACCCAGGGAACCATATAGAATCCTTAACAGGAAGGATATGGACGTACCCGAACGCCCATCTCGCCAATTGGCCGCCACTACTTCCTCAGAAAAAATGTCTTTTTCTGGCCCTTGAAAAATGTGTGCTTTGCGGTATCGGAGAGTGGTGGGAACGAAGGAAGATACATAGATACCTAGGGTATATCTAGGATTCATCCAAACGCAACTCATATGGTCCATTTCCGCTATTGGTCCCTTCCGATTCATGGTTGTCCTGATATACGGGTGGTCAGACTGAGTGGCTGGGGGTCAGAAGAAGTCCAAAGACGAGGCTTTGATGGACTGAATAGCGATGGCCCAGAAGCAACGCAGCTTGAACATGAATACGACGGTGCTGGGCGACATATGGACCATAAAAACTCCAGAATCGGCCATGAATTCAGGGAGATATGAGCAAGGGGGTTTGAAAATGCGAAAATTACAACATACCTTCCATTTTTTTTTTCGGAGCGTTGGCAACCCCTCCCTCCCTCTTAGCCGAGCGGGCCGAGCCTGGCCGAGCGTAGCCGAGTGATATTCCCACGGTTTAACGTGTGAATCTCAGCTTTCGGCCATCAAATTGCCATTCTTGTGCCAACTAATTCTGCCGGCACAATGCACAAATTTTTCCTTCATCCATCCGAAACGACTTCAGAGTAGGTGGGAGATTCTGGCATCAATAATTTTGTTCCCAACAAGAATCTGGCACATACTTGAGACTCACCAAAAAGCCGAAGCACCTTCCGACCACGAATGAAAGTGGCGGAAGCTGTAGTACGTAGTCCATTAGAATGATACCTGACTCAACAATTCAGGAAATGTTGAAACAATGTCCGAAATTTCTTTCAAAGTGTTTTCTTCGCAAATTTGGGCGACAGAATTGACTTTTCAAAAATGGTACCAAAAATTATTTTCAGGCCCTCACCGACCCCTCCCTCCTCAACCCCATAAGGAAATTTCTTATCGTCGAAGCCCCTTGGATATGAGCGAAACGACTGCGGCTTCTCGGTGCGGATCTAAGAAAATGATGTTCTCACCCTTCGGCCCGCTGTCAAACAGGGCACAGCTTTTGATCGAGTCATCCATTCCCGTCCAATTTTGGTGTGGACCACCGTCCAAGGTCCCATTGCCTCCCCAAGACCCATAGTGCCGATTACTTCATCTAAAAGTGACTTATTGACCAAACGGCCCACTACCTAGTGTGGCCCACTACCTAGTCACATATAGTAAGATCAGGAAATACTGCACGAAAACCGCCGCTCAACGTATTTCTCAAGGCGGGAATTTGTTGCAGATAAGGTGCGTTTTAGTCTCTCTGGTGTTCTGTTCGTTACTTTCAACCTTCGCCATCGGACTCATCATGTCGTTGTTCTTGGGCTCACTGCGTTTTGAGTCCCAAGTGATCCCATTTTTTGTTCACCGCGATTTTTTTTGTTTCTTCTGTAAAAATCCCACATCCTTCTGTTTCTTCAATCCTTTCCCTGCCTGCCCTTCATTTTCTGTTTATCGTATTCCTCTTCGACGTTGAATAGGAGGGTGTTTGGCTATGTTGGTTTGTTGCCTCCAATACTTTGCTTTTGATTGCCGACACCATCTGCATTTTTGCACCTTTTCCCCGCACTTTATTTCTTCTTTCCGCTGGCCCCGCTGAGCCTGGGCTGTAACGTGTGCTCGCCAGCTCATCTCTATCCTGCGATAGTGTCCCGAAGCCTTTGGAGGCAAGACTTTCTCCGAATCCACGTGACAGCCTGACACGTATTCCTCCCAAATTGTACCTTGGCTTTCCCCATGTCTTTCGACGGTGAACCCAGCATCCTCGAGAAGCTGGATGCAGCGGTCCCCGCGCCGCTCGCTCAGTTCGATGCATTTCCCAAGCTCCCTTCGACGTACAAAGCTCGCTCGGACTCCCGCGGCTTCCTCACAATCTTCGTCGGCTTCGTCACATTCCTGCTCATGCTCAACGACATTGGCGAATTCATATTTGGGTGGCCGGACCACGAGTTTAGCGTCGACACCGTACACGGCAGCTTCATGAACATCAACGTCGACCTCGTCGTTGCTATGCCATGCTCTTGTGCGTGCAATGCGATTTACCGGACATTTATTCATGGCTGATGGATTCCCCGTAGTTATCAGCGTGGATCTGCGTGATGCGGTGGGCGACCGGATGTTCCTCAGTAGGAGCGGGCTGCGTCGCGATGGTACGAAATTTGACGTCGGTCAGGCGACGGCACTCAAGTGCGTTTGACCGAACTTTTTTTTTGCCTTGAACATTGCTTAACGAGCACCAGGGAACACTCAGAAGCGCTCTCCGTGCGCCAGGCCGTCGCCCAGTCGCGCAAGTCGCGCGGCTTCTTCTCGTCTATACTCCAGTGGGACTCGACCCCATACATGCCCCGCTACAAGCACGAGCCGGACGCTCGCGGTTGCAGAGTGTCGGGTCAACTGACGGTGAAGAAAGTGACGGGTAAGTCAGCCCAATGCATACCCCTTTTTGTCTCCCTTCTTGACTTTTTTACTACTATAGCGAACCTGCACATCACGACCCTCGGACACGGCTACGCGTCGCACGAACACGTCGACCACAGCCGTACGTTCCCCCACTTTACCATGGTTGCTGGCCCGCTAATCCGGACCCAGTGATGAACCTCTCGCACGTTATCACTGAGTTCTCCTTTGGCCCATACTTCCCCGACATCACCCAGCCGCTGGACAACTCCCTTGAGATCACGCATGACCGTACGTGCACCAGTTCCGCGTCATGGTCATTCGCACTTATCGATATCTTGCAGCCTTCGTTGCGTACCAGTACTTCCTGCATGTCGTGCCCACAACCTACATAGCGCCGCGCTCGGCGCCGCTGAACACGAACCAGTACAGCGTAACGCACTATACGCGCGTGCTCGAGCACCACAGCGGCACTCCCGGGATTTTCTTCAAGTTTGACCTCGACCCGATGAGTCTCACGATCCATCAGCGCACCACGAGCTTCATCCAGCTCATTATCCGGTATGCCTCTTCCTCTCCACATCCGCTAGCACATGAAGCTTACTCTTCGGCAGCTGCGTCGGCGTCATCGGCGGCGTCTTCACTTGCATGGGCTATGCGATCAAGGTCACCACCGCCGCTGTCGAGGCTGTCACAGGCGAGTCCGCCGGCGAGATCACCCCCACCGTGGTCGCCTCCTCCTCCTCCCTGCGCACCAAGTTCAGCGGTGCCTCCCTCCGTTCGCGGCCCAAGTCGGGTCGTCTTGTGCCGCAGGGCAGCGGGTGGGTGATGGAGGGCGGGCCTGGCTCTCCCGCAGTGTATGGCGGCTCGCCATATGGCACGCCCACATCAGCATCCTTCCCTCCACCGCAGTCGCCATACGTTGCCTCGCCAAACGGGCCGTACACCCCGAGCTCGCCGTATACACCTGCTGGGGCGCCACCATCGCAGCCCGGTACCCCAGGCGTGGGGCTCGGCTTCCCCCCGAGCACGTTTGGGCCAGGGCCACCGCCACCGATGAGCGCGCGGTCGTCGAGTGGGTTGGCGCCGAGGACGCCGGGGGGCTTGGCGAGCCCGAGGCCGTTGAGTGGGCAGGGGATGCCGGGGAGCGTTCCGGGGACGCCGCAGTATGGGATTTTCCCGCCCACGCCGGGGCCTGGGGCCGGGTTTAATGTCGGGACGCCGCCGCCGCCACCGCAGGGGAAGCGGATGAGCTCGAATGGGGGTCCGAAGAAGGATGATTGAGCGAATGCTGGGTGAAGGAGGCGTGATTATGGTTATCTGGAGGAAAACAGAAGGAAGGATCGATTATTCGGTGGAGTGGGGAGAGTGAGCACAGACGTAGGTATGTATGGGTGTAAAAGTATTTCGACTTTATAAACGCGTCACAAAACTCCTTTCCGGAATGGGATATTCATTTGCCTTTTTGGGAAGCTGCGCCCGATTAGGTAGTTTGCACTTCGCATACAGGCCGAGGCGCGACACCCTGAAGAACGGACTAAGTTAAGAGGACATGCTAATTCGACTCCAAGAAGTTCCTCAAATGCTGATCCGATGGTACAATCTTCCCAGAACGAAGTACACAAAAACAAGCGACGCATGGGAATCAGAAGAGCTACCGGCGGGTTCGCAACCCAGGGACATTCATGTCAGCCAAACGCTTCGCAGAAAATTTAGTTTTTTGCTTCTTTTTTGCACGCAACTGAGAATCAAAACGCATCCATTGGTCAATTCCGTCGAAGGGGCAGCCCCAAGAACTTATCTCCAGCGACGACGTCGAAAGCACTTCCAATACAGTATGCCGCGACCCTCGGAATTTGAGCTAGGGTACATGCGACATATTTGTCGTTCGCCAGCACGCCCAGATTCTTTAATACCAACTCAACGATGTAGTTCAAATTATTGACCAACAAATTGAACATACCGTAAAAATGAAGCAGAGATTGTTCCCATCGCGGTGCGCCCCTGCTATGTTGCCTTCTCCCGTCCAGAGATGGCTTTCTTCAGAGTCCGGGAGGATCAGGTCGTTCCCGACACGCCCAATGCCTCCGGGCAACTGCTCTGGGTACTAGTAGGACGTTGTCCGGAGGTTATACACAGGTTTGTCTTCGGGACCCTCTTTGGAGTAATAGGTCAAGCCCGAGATCGGTCCCGCCTCAGGGCCTTGGGTGTTCTCTGGAACGCGGAACAAGTCCACGGTCGCGAGCATATTGATATACTGATATCCAGTCAGTGAGCTGACAATAATTTTTGAAGAAAAAGAAAGAAAGAAAAAGAAAAAGAAAAGCGAGAGGAAGCTGACTGGTAGCTGATCACACAATCCCCCTGCGTAAACTGTAGGTACGCAATTGGAGGATGGTCGATTGGGCGTAAATTGTTGAAATCCGAAGACCTGGCAGCGTTACGCGCTGAACAACTTATCGAACCGCGTGGCAACGAACCAACATACTTCTTGGCCGTTCCAGGTGTTTGCACCTCTTGAATTTGAACGCGGACTTCTGGAAGAGCCATAGGAGATAATAATGCGGGGGATTGTGGGTGCTGCCAGGCTCCTTGGATAACAGAAGTCTACCATGAGGCCCATCAAAGCTGTGTTCCGAGTTTGACTTTACGGGACCGGCCGGCCTTCCATATCTAGTAGTATGAAGGAGACCAAATACAGCGCGTCCCGTCGCGTCTAATATCAGCTTTTTTTCGCACCTCCAAAATCTCAAAAAAAAAAAGAAAAAAAAAAAAAACTCTAATATTTGGTCTGACTAGGGAGACTAGCGTCTCCTTGCTCTCACACTCAGATACAAGTGGTCAACAAAGAGATTCTGCAAAGGTCGATAAGTCACGACTCAGGAACGGCCGCGGTGGCGGAGGCCTGAATGCCGGAGCCGCTCGCAACGAAGAGAAGAGGGAGCAAGAGGGATTTGAACTGCATGTTGAATCTTGCGACTGCAGCTGTAGGTGGGGCCGATGAAGGTTAGAGGAGTGGACATCCCGCTTTTATCTTCGACAAAGTAGGTTCAACTAGTTCCATTCGATCTGTCGAGTAAACGGGTTTACTTCCACGCCCCTCTCCGACTCGATACATGTTCAAAGTGCCCACAAATGGTGGTTTTGACACTGACTGTTGACACGAACACGTTGACAGATAATAGATGTTGTAGATCTACTCCCTATGCTCATGTTCAACTCACGTCCCAGGAGCCCACCCAGATAGTAAGATACGGTCTGAAAACTCGGTGTTCGATAGAAAAAAGGCTAAATGATGGTTGAACATCGATTTCAGTGACTGATTCACTCAAATTTCAGCTTTCTTTGAGGCATGGTCCTTTGCAATCATTTGGACGACAGAATAAAAGACTCCGAAAGTCGGAGATACCATGCATAGTTGGTAACTACTTGGGTATCTGGTTGTACTCAACAAGAAATCTTGACGTGTTCCATCGTGTCATTTTTCAAAATGTGCTGCGAGTGAGGCGGCTCGTTTTCGTGAGCAGGCATGTCTCTAATCTAAGAAAAATTCACGAAATGGGATTGGGTGTTCTCCCAGTTCTTTCCCTGCCTTGATATTACCGATTCCGAGTCGATTTGATTTCGAGACATGCAATCCGTTCGGCGCTGGTTGAACCCTCCAGTACGGCAGTGAAATATTAGATGCTGTTTACTCTCGGCTAACGGAGCTAGCATTATGCGCATAACAGGCTATGATTGAGATGACGTTCAGAAATCGCGGCGAGGTTCATAATGAGGCCACCTTCCAGGGGCTTGGTTCAAGATTCGCGACGCGTGAATATTAATACCAGGAGGAATTTTCGCAGCTGCAGTTTGTGGGCGGCGAAGGCGCGAGCAGCTTTTACTCAAAAAAGAGTAGTGTTGTTTCGGAGATCCGGACAGAATTCTGTCGGAGAGCACCCATCGGTGAAGATATTACCGTAGGCTCCACACGCGATTTAAGAGGTCGATCTCCGTTGTGTCGGGCATAAGCCTGCAGACGTTTTTGACGTCACCGGGAAACCATACAGCATTCGTTTAGAGTTTTCAATCTTACAATCCGAAAGTCAGCATACATGCTATGCTGTATTTCGAGTTGTTTAGCTCGCCTAGAAATTCAGGTTATGGCACTGAGGGAAGGTTATTCCAAATGCCCGAGTGGTCTTCCTGGATGAAATTCTGCTTACCGTACACCGGAAAGAGTTCCGAGCTCACTAATTAGATCGGAAATCAGTCACTCGTTATTTTTGGCATCCCAAACACAACATGGTTGTGCCTGGATGCCGAGGGAACCCGAGTTGTGGCGTTGAAGACTACTTCCCTATCTTTCCGGAAGTAGGGTGGATTTTTTGTTCTTTTCTATGGGACCTAGCAGCCATGCGGGGAACCTGAACCACCGTCGACGACACGTTGTAGTGGCATACATTTGATCGCCTTTGCTGCGCATGTTGATGAGTGAGCAAGCCATAAAAAGAAGCGGGTGGGACGATAACCTTATTTATCCTGCCTGCAAACGGAAAATAAATCTTGAGACAGCGGGAAGGGTGAAAATCTGCACAAGACATTGATTCACAGGACAGGATGGATGGAAAGGCCGGCCTTTGTTGGATGTTAAGATCTTGGCAACGCACCAATTTTGTGCAAAGAAGGCAGTGGGGATTGTCCGCTTTTTGTCGACTCAATTGTAATGTGCCCGAGGAACAGACGACGGTGGAGAAAAGAGCATATTTGCTCTCGGCATTATGCCGGGTTCGCACTAGAGCCTCCGAATCTCCGTTGCCCGTCGGAATTTACGAACCATATCATATGGCTTGAACGGAACTGAAGGACAGTGATTGTCTTTCAGTGCTCTGTGATAATTTCCTCCAGAATGAGACGTCCAGATTAGAAGGAAAGAGCCTGAAGGAGAGCCGTTACTCTGCTATCGGGTTACATTCCCATGAAACAGTTTTGTATTGGATGGTGCCGGTCTAGAAGGTGGCATGGGTTCGGGTAGCCAGTCGGGTCGTTCTTTAGCCTACGTGTCTGTGTGCTTTGTAAAAATTATGGGTGCAGGCCACGCGTAATTTTTTGAACCAAGGGAACGTGGCCGTGTTGCTGAGCTTGCCCAAAGGCAGGAGTAAAATGAGAAAGTGTTGAAGTCCGACAGAATGGTAACATTGTGCATCGTTTTGTTTCGTTCGTCAGCACTTGGCGTCAAAATCCGACCATCAAGGAGACCATTCTCGAAGCAGCATCTGGATTCTCGCAGATGCGCAATTCCATTTGATGAGAAGAAAATTTGCGTACACGGTCGTCTCCACATGGGATCTCGAGCAAAAAAGGCCACTCCTTTGTACTGACCAGCCCCGAACTCAGTAAAATATAGATTGCAAGCACATCGAACTTACGGAAAGCCGTATCGCATCCGATTGTTCCTTAGACTTCCCACCTCTTCCTGCCCAACACATCTATCGTTTTCCCGCGAGAGAGCGCGTGAATTAAAGAAGCACCGAGGCGACTTGGAGACATGGCCCTCGTTTAAATCCGTTCACGCGCTGTCCTGGAATTTAACGTTTACATGCGCCTGCTGCACGAAGTGGGGTTATTTTGGACCTACGACCCCTCTCTGGCCGCCGAGGATGCCTACATACCCGTTGTCATTGGCAATGATGGAATTTGGGAACCTGTGGTTCTTGTGCGGATGGTGGATGCTCGTTGAATCGACGTTGATACTGGATGACGGTCCGGATATGGATGATCGAGGAAACGGAACGCCGTCGATTATCATAAGCCAGCATCAGGCACGGCGCACGCGCTAATACGGTACCGAGAATATTGGGGCCCCATGTCCTGCTATGTCCTGTTATCGTGCACAAATTTTGCGGATCTGTGAGAGGTTGTCTCTCGAGGTGTGGGAACCTCATTTTAGCCAATGCGGACCATTTGCTACCATTTGCGGTAATGCTGTCAAGTCAATGCCGAAGGACGCCGACGTGATGGGATCGATCATCGTGTTGACAGTTGAAAGAACGCCGAACAATCAGCTGCCTGCATAGCTGGGCGGCGATTAAAATGGTCCCGACAGTTTTCTGGTTCTTCAAAAGTTCAAGGGAGACAAGCCGACAGAGAAGACGCAGATAAATCTGACCGAGTGATGGGCATTGCTTGCGCCACCCCAGACAACAACTGCCTTTGTGCCCACAAATATCACTTGAGTCTAGGGCCTGCTTGGTCTCTGATAAATGCGACGCATGCTGATGAACTGCGGTAGGAAATCAACACAGGAGGTTAGCGGGATACTGATACTCAGCTATTTGATTTCCTCGTCCACGTGTTCGAGGAGGACATTTCGGTGTAATCTCGTGCATCCCACATGGGAAATACGGATGGAATTAGGAGGACATAGAGATGCGCAGACTTGTGGAGATCATCCTCGAATGTTGGATTGACAGTTCGATTCGTCGGTGGTACACAACGTCCGTTGGGCACGCGATGGGAGTGGTTGGGGTTGTGTGGTCATCGGAGCACTCAGGATAATATTATTTAGCCAGGTCCTTTATTGCTTCACACAGCTTCACACCCACATCATAGCCGTCCCGACGTTCCGTGGTACAAGGGGTTCCACATATGGTAGATTTTTGATCGAGGGATGTAGAGGTCGGACCGGGTGATCCTGAATGGAAAGATTACCGTGAGATGCCAGCGCAAGCTGAGGCACCCGAAAACGCCTTTGTGTTTGACAAGTCAGCGAAATAATCCGAAAAGGTTCTCACTGGGGCGGAAGGCTGCAACACTGTGAATCAAGGGAGAGCAGGTTATAAAGGCGCTTAAAGTTTCCTCTTATGGTGGGCGAGTAGTAAACCAGTTCTTCGTGTAACGGCAGCAACCCCAGAGTTTGGTGGAGATTTTGGAGCGAGAAGACCGATATCAGAGCCGAGCAATTACCTTCAAGATCACCGTACATATTTCAGAGTTTGAGTTTAGGACCGCGCTCCCGACATCCAAAACTCTTCGGGCGGAGCAAGTATTCCCAGAGCTGTCCAACCGCAAAATGACGATAGCCCCGGTCTGGACACGGAGGTTACTCCCGTCATAATTATAAGGCTATGAGGTGGGTTGTAGTACCGGATGAGAGTGTAACACCGGATGAGATAAAGCCCGAAGAGAACGAGGGTTGGTGGGTTGGTGCGGGACCGAGTCGAATCCGAAGTAGGAATGGATAACTGTATTCAGCAATTCGGTCGAGGTGGGTTTGAGAGTCGTCTAACTCCGTATGTCAGTGGCGTAGAAGAAGTTGCGAGCAGGGAGATAGAGGGGATGCAGCCGTGACCCTCGATTCTGTTGCATAAAATTATCAGGCCAGATCGCGGGACGATCTGACCGGTATTTGAGATAGGTTTGTTTTTCTTCTACAATCGTGAGCTGCCAGAAAATCAAGATGAAATATGCCAGAAGAATCGGTGTCGCCAAGGCGTAGCTGGCGAGAACTTCCATCCATCCAGAGCGGAGAATACAGTAAGATTAAAGAGTCGAAATAGACTCGGCCGAGCAATACCCCCCAATACTTCCGAGCATGTGTAGGAGGCCCCGAAATTGGGATATTACCGTACAACCCCAGACGACGGTATGACTGTAGGAGGAAATATGAATCGCAGCCAGCATTCAGTTGAAGCTCGGCCGAAACACCAGTCGGAAAATCTTCGAAGAACGAAGGTCACAATATACACAGTCCTGGCATGAAAATAATAGATTCGGCCGAGCGGGGCTCCCCACGATGCCAAGTATGCCGCCGAGCGTCGAGATATTACTATTAGTATCCCACCCAGATGAAGGAAGGTATTGCGGCCATAATTGAGTTGAAGGCCGCCAAAAATTCAGACGCGCCAAAACTATGGACACTAGTTGCAGTAGAATCTGCCGGACGCTATTTGTTGCGAGAGTCGGCCCAGCGAAGTGCCACCGAGATTGCGCAAACCGGCCAGTGTCGAGATATTACTGTCGAGATATTACTGTATCGCCCTAGAAGATACTGCGGCCATAATCGAGTTGAAGGCTGCCGACAGACGCGCCAAAGTTACGGACACTCCTTGCAATAGAAACGTTCGGACGCTATTTGCTTCGAGTCGGTTGAGCAGAATGCCACCGAGAGTGCGCAAAACTTCACCTAGTGTCGAGATATTGCTGTATCGTCCTTGAACATAATTAGTTGAGGCCACCGAAAGTCTACAGATGCGTCATGACTGTGAACACTGGTTACAGCAGAAATCGTCGGACGCTATTTGCTTCGAGAGTCGGCGGAGCGAGACTTCACAATGCCACCGAGAGTACGCAAACCTCAGCCGCTGCCGAGCTATTACATACCATCCTAAAAGATATTGCGGCCATATTTGAGTTGAAGCCATCGAAAGGCCAGTTGCAAGTCCTTCGAAAGCGCCAAAGATTGGAAGCTAGTTGTAGTACATAGAAGCAGTCGGACGCTTGAAAGTAAGCCGAGCGACAATTCATAATGCCAACGAGAATGCGCAAACCTCAGACACCCAAGATAGCACGATGAGATCCCAGACGAAAGTATTCCGGCCGTAATTAGGTTAAAGGGTTCTTCGAAAGCGCCAAAGCTATGGACGCTGCGATAGTCGGTGGCTATTTGCTTCGTGAGAAGAATGGATTGTTTGGTAGAACAATATCACCCGAATACAGCCGAGGAGAGAGGTATTATCATACCACCCCAGACAAGGATGGCAGCCAAAGTTTAGCTGAATTTAAAGGTCGCCGAAAGATTACGAAGTCTTGAAGAGAACCAGCCGGGCCATACGCATCAATAATGCCACCGAGCATGCGGACGGACCAGAAATTATCGAAATGTTGATGAGCTATAGGAGAAGAAGAGATGGCGACTACAACAAAAGTCTAGTACAGGAGTCGGAACTTCTTCGAGAGCGGAGGACCTTGGCCGCAGCACCGACGCCAGCTGACTCCTCAATTGACTCCTGAAACCTTGAAGATGGCTCCGGCTCGGAAGAACAGCTTTGCACTGGCTCCTAAGGCCATGAGTCAACTTGGCGAAATTGCTGAAACTTGAAGTTGCCTTGGCGCAAAAACTGGCTGAGCAGGCAAGTAGCGAGAACAAACTCTTCGAAGTTATGGGATTCGATAGCCGTCGATTTCGCGTACTTGTCCAAGCCACCATGAGCAACTGTTGAAGCAAGCGAGGACGCGCATGGTGGGAAGACGAAGGCAGTGTCAGCCACATGCAGTGCACGTGACCGAGTGTGACAAATATTTTTTCAGCCGTCATCGGATCCAGCTTGCCTCCTCCCTCCACAGTCACCTCTCCCCAGCATCGAAACCTCTGGCGTCGTCAGCCGCTGAACGACCTCAGAGCCACACTGCGTCAAGATTACTGACCAGGAAAGAAACAAGGACCTTCGTCTTTTGACCCTTGAGTGCGTGGAGCGTCTATTATTATTACGTTTTATCTGCCATTCAATCTGTAATCTGACTATGATTTTCGCGGATACAGGTGGTCATCCGTTAGAGGTACGTTCATGAGACTCGTTTTGTGTGTGCAGATCCTCACTGATCTCTCTAGGTGAACCTCCCTGACAGGACCTACACCACCCGCTACTCCCTGGTGTTTTTTGCAAGAAAACATCATCTCGTCTCGTCTATCTATCTTTTCTTCAACACCACCCACCTTCGCCCTTAAAGCCCTTTCCTCGCTGCACAGGGAGCGGGGAACCCACATCGTCTGAGTTTCCTTAACGTTACCGTCCTCTCCGCCCGGCTTCCACCCGACCGTGGCGGTTCAGGCTCGGTAATTAGGTTCAACCACCGATCCGAAATCCAACCTTCACCAAAAAAACACCACCGACTATCCACTGGATCCTACTCCTTCTTCCCCACCTACTTCCGAAACAAGCACTACCATTACAACAATGTCACAAGTGCAAACCGCCAGCTATTCGGTAGACTTTGCCATCCCCCGGCGGACTTCTTCCCACTCTGAGCCCATCGGCTTCACGCGCCACGGCGAGGACCTGATGTGGTCCACGAACGCGTTGGTCCACGACTTGTCCTCTTCGCCGACCCTTCGCCTCACGGCGAGCCAGCTGCCTGGCGCGAATCTCGACATTGACGAGCACATCTTCCCGTCGCTCCCTCCTCTCCTCCACGGACATCCGGACGTGCACCTCCGCAACGGCGTCATGAACGCCTCCGCGCTAGCAGCCAATCACGAGCTGGACGCCGAGCGCGCGTTCTTCGTGGGCGACCTGAGCCAGGTCTACCGCCAGCACTTGCGCTGGCAGGCGTGTCTCCCCGAGATCCAGCCCTTTTACGGTTAGTGCCCTATTAATATTGTAAATATACTTACTGACTGACGCGTCTAACAGCCGTTAAATGCAACCCCGACCCGTATGTGCTGCGGCTCCTCGCAGCGCTGGGTGCGGGGTTCGATTGCGCATCGAACGGGGAGATCTCGCAGGTCCTGCAGATCGGCGGGATCGCCCCCGAACGCATCATCTTCGCGAACCCGTGCAAGGCCACGTCCTTCGTGCGCAACGCGGGCAAGCTTGGCGTCGACCTCATGACGTTCGACAACGCGGACGAGCTGCACAAGATTGCGCGCGCTCATCCCCGCGCGCGGCTTGTCGTGCGCATCCTCACTGATGACACAAAGAGCCTGTGCCAGCTGGGGATCAAGTTCGGCGCGCCGCTCGCGACTGTGCCCGGGCTCCTTGTGAAAGCGAAGGAGCTGGGGCTGGAGGTCGTGGGCGTGAGCTTCCACGTCGGAAGCGGGTGCTACGACCCCTCTGTGTACACGGATGCTGTCCGACGCGCAAAGGCGGCGTTCGACATGGGGGCCGAGGCGGGGTATCACTTCACCCTCCTCGATGTAGGCGGTGGGTTCGAAGACGCGTTGTTCGAGCAGGCGGCGACTTTCCTGACAAATGCGATCTCCACTTATTTCCCCGATCGACGCGGTATCAAAATTATTGCCGAGCCCGGGAGGTTCTATGTCTCCAAGGCGTTTAGCCTTGCGGCTAATATCATTGCCCGGCGCGCGCCTCTGCTCCCCGAGGCCCCGAGCTCCAGCAGCAGGGAGGACGCGCCTCCCGATCAGCCATCCGTCATGTGTTCGTAACACTCCTCTCCACTGTTGCCATGTCTAATTTTTTTATGCTTTCTTTTGTGCAGACTACATCAATGATGGCGTATACGGCGCATTTAACTGTATACTTTTCGACCATCAGACCGCGCACCCATATGTATTATCAATGGGCGGTTCTTTCCATGTTGCGGACGGGGAGCCCGTCAAGAGCAGCAGCGTGTGGGGCCCGACGTGCGACTCGATTGACTGTGTGTGTCCTGCGACGCGGCTCCCCAGTGCGCTCCGCGTCGGAGACTGGCTGGGTTTCGACAACATGGGCGCATACACTGTGTGCGCCGCCAGCCAGTTCAACGGCTTCGAGGTCAGCAAGGTTATATATACCACTGGGGGCTATGGCCATGGGGCGGCGGAGGTGCGGCAGGTGCTGGCGAAAATGGCGGCGGATGGACACGGGCTGTGACGACACCCACCTGGTACGAAATACGTTGACAAAATGGACGATTTACTGGTAGTAGACATAGAACAAACGGGTCCACCTAAAAATACATAGAAATGGACCAGAAAAGTGGCACTGCCGAGAATCGAAGGACCGAGGAAGGTTTATGAACGCGTGCGTGCTGTCCGTCGTCCTCCCCACATTTTTCGGGACCGAGATAAGGGCGGGCCGAGGAGTGGCATTTCTGTGCGTTACGTCGGGGGTTCCCAGGGCCATCCATCTCCATCCTGTCGAAGACGCGATCGAGGATCAGGCTTCTAGGAACGCCTCGCCACGATCGAGGAGACTTCCAAATTGGGACACCAACGAGACAAATTAAAACGTGGACTGCGCGTGCATGGCAATCCCACGCAAAATATTCTATCAAGTTCCTCATACAACGCATTTATGCTTCCGCTTGTGGGTTGATAGTAGGTTAATAGTCCAGGCTCGCGGGGCCTCAACGGGACGGCGAGACGCACATGGAGCAAGACCTATGTCATTGGCGCTTCGGCTGTTGTGGAACCATAACTGAAATGGTTCTTGGACGCGGCGGCCGGGACGGGGCCATTAGGTGACCCAATAATAATCGTAACATTCTTCCAGCAGATCAGCACCAAGAAACTTTACCCCGGAGCGAGGTGAATCAGATGCGATCTGCAGGGTCTGTCGCCTCCTCTTTGGGAAATCAATCTAGACCGTCCGTCATTAAACGAACGCCTTTCTATTTCACAATTGCTATTAGTGCGACGCGGTGCTTAATTGCGGGTTTGTCTCACCCCGCAGTCTTGTCTTGATTTATCTGTCTGTCTGTCTGTCTGCGCCTGGTCGCAACGTGCTGCTCGTCTACTTCGCACTTGCTCGTCTGCATCCACAACGAAAAATAACCGCTCGCGCGACTACACACCGTGCCTGAGCACAGATGGCACCCGCCCCATTACAGGTGAGCCTGCTGCCGAATATTGCTGCTTTGTCCTGGCGCAGCAGCATGCAGTGAATGAATACTGATATATAACGCGCTGCGCAGGACACACTGCAGTCCCTCCAGCCGCCGCCCATCTCCCCGCGCTTCCGCCCCTACGCAAGCTCCGTGCATCATGTCGCCAAGGGCCGCTACATCACCAGCAACGACCCCCGCGGGTACATGTGCGTGCATCCGTCCTTTATGCGCATTTATAAATGCGCATTATTTATATGCGTACGGAGCCCGCTGACCCCCGTATGCAGCCCCGTATACGAATACCCGCTCAACAGCCAGTGGATCATGATGGACATCGACGACGGGTATATTCTGTGGACGGGGATCTGGAAGGGTGCGTGTTCTCCGCTGCTCGCAATTATATCCTCCCATTAACGTGTTATGTACTCATTTTTTAATTGTAGCGCTCGGAAACTCGAAAGGTGAGTTGCTCGCGTTATTCTACGCTACGGTGGTCCTTGCGATGCGATGTCTTGCTTTGTTCTTTTCCCCACAACTCATATTCGGAGTCTTAATACTGATAATATTCACCCCGCAGCCGACATCGTCAAAATGATCGACTCGCAGCCCGACCTCGCGGGCGTCATTCGGCGCGTGCGCGGAGGCTACCTAAAGATCCAGGGGACGTGGATGCCGTTTGAGGTAGGTGGTTATCTTCTTGCAGATATCTCTCTTCCTTGGTATTCTGCCATACTTCCCCTTCTTATTTTCGTTCTGCCTTTCTCTTGGTCTTATGAGAAGAAACATCGATGGCTAATCGCATACATATTTTCAGGTAGCAGAACGGCTGGCACGACGGTGCGTCTTCCCTTCTCCTTCTTTCTCCCTGTAGCTTGTACTGATTTTCTTTATTTCGATTTATAGAGTAGCGTGGACAATCCGAGACGATCTCATTCCCCTCTTCGGGTACGTTACGCTCACTGTGCAATTTTCTCTTCAGATAATCAATTAAAAAATTCCTACAGACCAAACTTCCCCTCCACCTGCCTCGCCCCCGACCAGCCAGGCTACGGACAAGTCGTCGCCTCCTCCTCCGGCCGGCGACGCGCGCGGCGCAATCCCCAGCCCCAGCCTGCTCTTGCTCCTACCCCAAATCCACATGTACGCGGCAGCTGGCCTCGAAATCCACATCCACAGCCACACCCAAACGCCCACCCACCAGCTCCCTGGCCCTCAAACGCCCATCCTTCCCATCCTTCCCATCCTCCCCACCCCCACCTGCACCCGCACGGGATCCCGCTCCACCAGCCGTCGCCCTTCGCGCCGATACCCCTAACGGCGGCAATGCAGTACGCCATGGCCACGAGCCCGATATACCCCGTCGAGCTGGCGCCGCAGCCTGGGTCTGGGCCAGGGCAATACGCCTCCTCTCCGCAGCACGAGCGCCTGAACAATTCTTCCATGGCCATGGACCGCCTCACCCCTAGCTCCTCGCGCGACCTAGACCGCATGAACGCGCAGGCACACAGCCGGCACCGATACGCGCCGTACCCGCAGGCTGGCTCATCATCAATGTCGGCGACAAACCTCCACGCTGCATTGCAAAGACGGTTATCCTCGTCATCGCATGGATCGCTGGCTTCCTCGTCCTCTCGCGGGTCTCTGTCGCTCGAGATGCCCGCGCTATCGATAAATGACGGCGCCCCGTCGCCTGCGCGCCCCAGCGACGCAAACAACCCACTCATCACGCTGCCTGCGATCCAGCCGCCGAAAGGTCAAGCCGATGGAGGATCGTCTCTGTACGCGCTGCCCCCGATCTCCGCCCTAGAAGATCTCCGCGGTGTCGATGCACACTGGCAGGACCCAACTGCCGTACTGCGGCGGCTGCAGGCCGACGACGACGTCCACGATGCAGACACGAAGGAGGAAGAGCACCAGCGCAGAATACCGCGTTCACTATCTGTGCCTGCCGCCCGGTATGTTATTTTCCTTTTGCAGTCTCAATTTATCTACAGAGTCTAATTTATTTCCGTTTCTCGTATGCAGAATCCCCTCCCACTCGCACGCTGAGACCCTCTCGGTGCACCGTCGGTCCCTTGGACAGATCCCCCTCAATAATAACTGCAATAATAAGACGGGGTTCCCCAAGCTCAGCCTCTCCGTGCCCTCCGCGTCCGATGCAGGCAGCTCACGCTCCGGCTCCTCCACTTGCGACCCGTCGCCCGTCTCGCCCGCGACACCGCGCTCCGCCACCCGCTCGCCGCACACACGCGCGCTCGTCCCCCTTGCGGTGCTGAAGGAGCAGAGCCGCCTCGCCGCGCCATACGCGTTCCCCGCCGTTGCGTTTGCACATAATGATTGGCTACGTGGAGACGCCGGCCGGGGTGGGAGCGGAGGCGGCGTCGGGATCGAGACATCTGCGTGCCGGTACTCGTGCATGGACGTCGACGACCGTGGCGCTGCGGAGGGCGTCCCCGTGCCGATGGGGGCGTGGTGAAACTGAAAGCTGCCTGCGTCTGCTATCCTTCAGGCTCTGACTCTATTTGCTATCCGTCTTTCGTCCTCATCCCATTCGTGGTCTTCGCATTTTGCATTTTCACAGACATTCGCATTTCCATTCATATTCGCACTCTACGATCTCGCTCATGTTATCTTATGCTATGTATTTCACTCTGTACACCCACCCCCGGATTCGGACCTATACCTCACCTACCATGCATACCTCGTTCTTAAATACCTTTCACACCACCTTCTTCGACTTACCTTACGCACCTCCTTCGACTTACCCACATACACACCTCCTTCGACTTAATCTCACTCCCTCATCGGACTCTGCATACGCATACGCACATGGCACATGTATCTAATTGTTCTACATAGTGCCCCCACACCTTACTCGTTCGCAGCCACCAGCAAATAATAATCTGTACTACACTTTGGATCACCCATTCCTCTCGCCCGAATTTTCCCATGGTCACCTAATGGAGGATATGTTGAGCTCGTAGCTCGGCCGCCTCGTTGAAATGATCACCCCGTGCGTGGATGATTTTTCTTTTTTCAATTGACTTCCTCGCGAATTGGGCCTCGGTGAATTGGCGAAACAAATTCGGGTCGCTCGACAATCAACATGTTGTGGAGTCCGACTCCGCGTACATACGAGAATCCTAATAAATGGCGCATATATAGGCGGGGATCATAATATTTTCTCAGTCGCCATAACGAATCCGAAATATCCTAGAAGGCTAGACGTCGCGCGAACAACTTCAGCTTTACGAGATATATAATATGCATGCATACCCAGATCCCCGTTGGAAGTTGTTCCGCGAAGAACAGACCCATATGCGGCTTCTCCATTCGCCAGCCGCTGACACTCTCTGACACTCGGTAGTCTCGGTAGTGCCTCGGTAGGCGAGAGAATTATCAGGAATTTTCCTAGTCTCTCTAAGACAGACGCTCTAGTAACGATTCTTCGCTCGTGCCTCACGCGTTATAGACCCTGAAGAACAAACCGCAATGATTTGCGCAGATTTGCGCAGCGGTATCTGACGGCTGCAATTTAAACGTTTAAATGCCGCACTGCTCACTGCTCTGTTGTGAGCCAGGTTGCCAAAGGACTCGCACGACTGTACGGCCTCGGGATCATCAGCGGATCGATCACCCAAGGGAAAGGACACCGCCGACGCTCCAAGACACGGAAACACAGGGAAAAGCGCGGTTAGCTAACGCTCAAGCAGGCGTAGCGAGCGCCCACATTGACCCCTGTCGATCAACCCGAGCTGACCCTCGGTCATCCCCATCCCCGTCCAACGAGCCCGAGCCCACCGCATCCCAGTGACCCACCTACTGCGCTTTACTTCAAGAGACCCTCGAGACTCACGAAACAAGATGATACCCTCTATTACATGTATTGGATATTGAATTGAATAGATACACTTGCGCCCAAGATGATTCCGCTGTAGAGATAGATAGTAAGAGTCTAGGTGTGGAGAGGACGGATAGTAGGTCAAGTCAAGTATTATTAGTCCTGCGTGCGCATGTGAGGTATCATCCGAGCTTCGCAACCTGGCGAGACATAGATGCGGGTCAGACTCTCCGCATCGAGTTAGGGATTGTGTGGACACAGGGACCGACAGCTCGTCGGATCAGTTGGTGACGAGTTGTAGCATCGGGGCTCCGGTCGTCAGAGGCGGAACGGGGTGGAACGAGCCACAGAAGCGTCAAAGCCTATGTACATACAGCCAGGCAGTTAGCGAAATTTCAAACCCGCAAGGAACAGGTCTGCTTACCCGATGGCCTTCATGAGCAGGAAGCCGATGGTGGCGACGACCTGTAGTGGAAGAGTGCGGTTAGCGGTGGTGGCGCAAGTGCGGAGAGTCAGACTCACCAGCGTAGCAATCACACTCGCGGGCACCCCGTTCTTCAAAAAGTCCACATTCGAGAGGTACAACACGCCCAGCTCGTCCTCTTGCGTCGCCCTGCGCCACCGAATAAATTATATCAGTCAAAATTCAATCTAATCCGAAAAGGGTAGCTGGGAAGGCATCGCCGGAGAGAACAAGACATTCGGAAAGAGGATCGAGCGAAACAAAAACAAAAAGGGAGTTTCCGGGAAACGAGTAATGCTATTCCTCATTGGAAAGAACAAGGAGAATCCTCTTTTGAGAGAACATGCGAAAAGACAAGCTCTCTTCCTCTTCGAGTAAAGTCTGGAAAACACGAGGCGAAAAAACAGGGAGAGAACAAAGGGAAGACAAAAAAGGGTACAAAAAGAAAGAATATCACATACGCAGTCTGATTCGGGAACCCCGACACGGGCATGCCCATCCCGGCAGAGCAGATGAGGCCCGTGACGAAAATGAGTAGATTCTGGTGGTTCCCGGGCAGGTTTGAGCCGACCTCCTTGGCGATGGGCACGAGGAGCACACTTGCGATGGTGTGACTAACGAAGGTCGAAATGACCTGGAAGACGGCAATGAGCTGCATGAGCAACCGACAATAAAGTAAGAGCAAGAGAGAGACTGAACGCACCAGCACGACAGGCGAGAGGATGAGCACGACGTTGTACAGCGACACACCATCGAGTAGGTCGCGGATGAGCAGATCGAGCACTTCGAGGAGTCCGCTCGACGTGACGCCCTTGCCCAGCGCGATACCACCCATGGCGAGGAACACGATCGTCCATGCAAACTGCTCAAAGTCGTCCTGCGCACAGGAGGTCAGCATACGACTAGCGAGGCTATTCGACGACACGGCAAACCCACCTTCTTCAACACCCCCGTCGCAAAGAACGCCACGATCGGGATAATCGCAATGATGCCCATATCCCCCACTACGTCCTCGATCTGCCGCGCCACGCACCATAGCGCGATCGTCACCACGCACACGGCCGACACCCACCACTGTTTCAGTGTGAACGGCTCTCTTGTCGGGCGGATGAGCCGGATCTCGATGTCGCGTCCGCCGTCGGGTGACCGCGCAGGGTGGTACGATACGAGTAAGAGGCCCCAGATGAGGAGGATCGAGACGAAGGAGACGGGAAGCGCAACGGCGAACCACTGCGCCCAACCGATCGGCGGGTCCATTGCTTGCAGCGCGATAAGGTTCTGCGGGGAGGAGATGGGCGAGGACTGCCCGCCGATGTTGGCGGCCAGCGCGATCGCGAGCTAGAAGAAAATAGCTTGAGTATTTGGTTGTGTTGTGATTGGAGGGTATTGTCATGGGACACGAAAAATTGAAGAGGCAGAGCGCGATGGGGAACGTGGTTATGAACGATGCAGGACGGGTGGCAGGAGTAGGCGGGTCGGAGATCGGAACGGAGGGGTATAGATATGCAGAGAGACCACATACAATCAAGCACGGGCCAAAAGACGACTTGGGCGGCAGTGTCCGTAGAATGGGCTGTCGAAGCGGAGTGAGTATAGGATCCCAGACGGAGTATACACAGGAAGAAACGCACTCTGATAAGCGTGAAGCAAAGAGTCGGGGCGGCGACATTACTGAGAGGGACGAATCAGTACCGAGTCATTTGGAAGATGAGGGGGAAGGCGCCTGAGGCGACGTGCCGCTGCATGGACATGGAGGGACCAATCACCCACAAGGCCCACCCACCCAGACTAGGCATCCGGTCGCAGTCGCGCTCCCACGCGGCGCGCAAAAACATTCGAAAGAAAGAAAGATCCACTCCAAATGATGAGTAATGAAAACACGCCCACCTAATCCACATACTCGCAAAACACGACACGCCCATAAACGCGAGCAGCACCGTACTCGGCCGCGTCCCCGCGAGACTCAGCACGCGTGTGATCAGGACGCGGTCGATCGCCGTCTTGCTCAGCGCGGACGAGATCGTGAAGCCGCCGATGAGGAGCATGATGGTGGGCGAGAACATCACGGAGAAGATGTACCTGCGGGAACAAGATCAGCTTGAATTGTAGTTACTGGAAGAGAAGCGGGGGTAAAAAGACTCACTTCGTCGCATCCGGGGGCGGAAGTGGTGTCCCCTCCCCGTCCCGCACGACGCCAAAGCACACCAACAGTAGGGGCACCATCAGCGACGTCACGAAGAGCGGGATAGCCTGCGGGAGTAGTTAGCATACGCATCAGAAGGACGACAGACGAAAAAGGTGTGGACCCATCGAGAGAGAAGAGTGATCTTACCTCCGTCGCCCAAAGCACCGTACAAAACATCAGCACCGCAAAGCACCGATTCGCCTCCCTCCCTTCCACCATCTGGGTATTCAGCAGCGCCACAAACACGCCCAGCGCCCCCGCCATCGCCACCCTCCTCCTCGTAATCCTCAGCAGCCCCTTCTTCTTTCGTTTCGCGTCCCCACCCTCCGCCACGAGTTTCCTGAAGCCAAATCCATCATCGGATTCATCCGACCCCTCGCGCGCCAACACCCCGCCGCCCTCCCCCCTGCGCTCGCGCCCGATCATCTGCCGCCATACCGTGTCCCGCTCCCAGGCGATGTTCTCGCGCTGGTGCAGCCGCAGCTGTTGTTTCGCGAGCGCGCGGTCGCCGCGGCAGACGCATTTTGCGTAGGCGTCGATGAGCCTGTTTGTAAGAGAGGCGAGCGTCGATTTGGCGGCAGGGGAGAAGGGCGGCGACGGCGCGACGGCGGAGTGCAGGTAGGAGTCTTTGAGGGAGCGGAAGGTGACTTTGTCGTATCTGGGGAAGGGGGTTATTTAGGGCAGATGTAGGGAAGAGAGAGAAAGGAGACAGCGAAAGGGGAGGATAAAAAGAGAGAAGCGGTACTGCAGCGGAATGCAGACTGTCAGAGAAAATAGAACGGAGTAGAAGGTTGTATCGTCGGTTGGCACAGGCGAGAAAGACGCAATAAGCCAAAAAGAGCAGTCGCTCGAGACCCCCACTGGATTGTCCGCGATCCACGAGAACCTGCAGAAACGTCGAAGAAGCAAGAATGCAAAAGGAAGGAATCGTCGCCGACGTGGTGAATGGAGCTGACGCCAGCGTGTAGGTGGCATACAGAAATGTCGGCTGGGCATGGCTGCGGCCGCCATCCAGCAGTACCGCCGCTCTAGCTCCGTCTGCCGCGAGACCCGGGACCCCGCATGGATGGTCCACCAACGGAAAAGAAAGAAGGAAAACGAAAAACAAGAGAAGAAGAAAAGTAAGCAAGCCCGACCACTAAAATACAAGGAGAAGGGAAAACCTCCAGGTACTCGTGGAAAAGAGAGAACCCGACACGTACTTCTTCAATATCTTCCTGAATCCCGACCAATTCACCTCCACGTACGAGGCCAGACTCGTCACGCTGATATACAGCGTTGTGATGCGACGCTTGAACAGCAGCCGCGTGTCCGTCGCGTAGTCCGTGCGCGCGGTCCACACGTCTTGCAGCCCGTGTGAGTGGGAGGAGTCCGACAAGATGCTGTTGCGTATGTTCCCCAATAGCCCGCCACCGCTATGGGCGGAGGTATCATGGTGCGCCGCCCCGAATTGCAAGCTAGAGTGTAATGGCGCAGAGGAGTGCAGGAGGTCGGCGGAGTGGACGGAGTCGTGCATCAAGTCCGCCGAGTGTCGCGAGGAGGAGAGGAAGTCGGGGGTAAGCTTGTTCGCGAGGCGTCCCAGCGCCCCGCCTGCACTCAGCGGCGTCCGATGCGGGAGGTGCGTCGTTGGGGAGGTGGGGGACGGGTGTCCGTCTGACGAGCCGGACGAGATGCTGTGCCTATGACCACCGCCGTATCTCGCTGAGGGCGAATGCTCTTCCGGAATTCCCCTGCGCGAGGCACTCAGCGGCAGCCTTCCTTGCCCTGCCGAGCTGCTCAATCTCCTCCTTCGTCGCTGCGGGCTCCGCGACAGACTGTCGTCGTCATCATCTTCCTCGTCCGCGTCCTCCCCATCCAGCTCGTCGCCGTACGGGCCGTCCAGATAATGACTATCGCCCGCAGCGGCCGCCTCGTCCTGAGCACGCACGAGCTCCTGGAGCTCCGCGACCTCGGCCACAAGCGTGCTCTGCTGGGCCTCGTAGAAGGCGCAGATCTTCTTGAGCTCGCGATCGAGGAGTGGGATGAAGACGGCGTCGGCCGCAGCTGCGTCCGCTGTTAGGCCAGTAGCATTTGAGTCACCACCGACGAGCGGGGTGGTCTCGTGGTCGCGGTAGGTGGTGTGCTGCTCGTGCTGCGTCTTTTCGAGCTGGTAGATGTACTTCTTGAGCGCATCGTACGCGATGTATTCGTCCCACCACTCTGCGACGGCGTTGAATTTGAGCGACGAGCTGCGGTGTCGAGGTTATCGTTATCATTTTCCGTTGGCGGTTTCGGTTTCGTGCATCGTAAATTTTGTGCCACGTTTTTGTATCCGGGCATCGCGCGTGTATTGGGTCATTGTTTCGCAGGTTCATGAGTTCATACGTCCATCATCGACAGACATTCGTTTTCGTTTTGGGGCATCGTTTTTCAGCGTTTTTCGTAATTCGTGTCCAGTTATTGTTCATCGTGCGGCAGCAAGTTCATGGGTTCATCGTTAACATATGTCGCGAATCGCAAGGTTCGTGGAGAAATGAGCAACGAAATCGTCAGTCCCGACTCAAAAATCCATAAAAAGGAGACGTGTGCACCTGAATTTCATCCTCGTAGCCCTAGAGTCTCAGCAGCAGCAGGAACTGCACTAGTATCCTCCAGAAGTACTAGTAGCCTCCAATAGTTGTGGCAAGAAGTAAGAGCAGAAGCAATCCCGCAAACGTGCGTCGAGCGGGTAGCAGGTAACGTAGCAGGCGCCTATTTTGCTCCGTGGGAAGATAAGCGGTCCGCATTTGTCCGACTCAACGCCTGTCAAATGGCGGAGACCCAAATAAAGAAATTTATTCAGGACTGCAACACCTGTGTTTTGTTTTTAGGAACAAGCAACAATCCTGATTTCAAGGAAGAATGGAATCAAGGAACGAACGTGCGAGCATGCGCCGAACAAGCTTCTTCGCGGCGGGGCATTCAGTTATCGGACCATTCGGGGACGCAAGCGTCCTCGTGCGCGGCTGCGGAAGGGAAGGGCGACTCACCATATGGCTGCGGCGTTGACTGCGGATATAGGAAGGAAAGAGATGTTGATCTGTTTCGCTGGCGGTAATTTTGGAGGTAGCAGCAGGGATCCAACTTGAAGCTAGACTCACAACGGTCGTGAAAGGGAAAGTGGGAGAGATGAAGGGAAGCAGGAAAGTTACACTCTGGCTATGTACTCGGTTGCGGGAATTCTGCGGTTCCAGCCAATCGTAAATATTCAGATGCCGGCACGGCTGAATCGAGGGCCAGGGTTCGAATTCTCACCTGAAAGTCAATTCAATCAATAGATCTGTGTATTTGTGTATTTCGGACTTCGTAACCACATTCCATCTTACTCAAGACGCCAATATTTCCAGTTACTTACATCAATTTTCTATGTCTCAGACTGAGTCCGATAAAAAGCACAGAAAATAACTGGACATTCAAATTGACCAGCATCAATGTGAAGCATCGCATTTTATTGTTCAAACTAGCTGCGGGAGTTGGGATAAATTATCAAGTAGCCAAGATCGAAGATTGAGTCCTCAATATTTCGAACTCAACATGCTGGGTGGTACACTTCGTAAATATTTAGGACTTGGGGGATTTATCAAACGCTAAAGTTCACGGGTGCTTACTTATAGATTCTCGGGAACACACGATAGATAGTAAGTGCTTGGGATAGTTTGATTATGAATTCAGATGAGCTGTTCAATACCAAACTCATCTCATTCGACCTCTTCTTGCGAAGGATTTCTGTCTGTGCCCTGGCACAGGGTCCCCGTGTCGTCGATTCGGAAGCTTGGATATCCCGAGCATCATTCGCGGCTTGGATTGTTGCTGGTGCCCCATAAACATCTGTTGCAGTCGGCTCCCAGGTGGGAACGATGTTCCGATGAATCCTCGACTATCTCCGGGCCATCATTCTCCAACACCATAAGTAGTTCCGACAGTTTCGAGTGCAGAGATACTTTTTTCCTCGTCCTCCGAATTCGAAACCCTCTCCGCATCAATCCCGCGATCGTTACTTTCGTTTAGAGCCGGTGTTGTAGTTTGAATTTGGGCTTCAGGATCTGTTGGGGATGGAGTGTCGATATCCACTAAGCGCTCCCGAATGAAGGCAACTACTCCAGCGGTGTCGGATCCAGGATGTCCTCCCTCCGTGTACATTGCAGGAAAGTCCGCGTTCCATTTTTGCATGAGGCTTCGGCGTTGGAGCTGATGTACAAGGCCCAGCGGCGAAAGCGGACGCATTCCTATAGTATTTCCGAGTAAGTGAATCACATTACAGAAAGGAAAGATACCACTTACTGAAAACGAAGTACAGAAGATCAGCGCCAAAGAACAGGGCTATCGCACCATTAATAAAAGCCCAGAAACCACCCAAGGAAGCGAGCCCGCTCAGTACAGACGCATCAGTATAATCCTCCACAATCCGCGTCGCGCTTATGATATCGCGTCGCGAGCGGAGACGTAGTTGAACTGTATGCGAGCTGGGTTCTTTTTGCATTGGATCTTCTTGTATGAGCAGCACGGGCTTCACAATGACATCCCGGGCCTAAAATGTGGCCCCCATTTACTCATTAGGAACCGCGACGAGACTCAGTGACACGCACCCCGAAAAACCCAGAGAAATCCAACCCTGATCTAGACAGCACGCGGCGTTGTGTTGCACCGAGGATGGCAGCCAGGTGCGATCCGGCGACGAGCGGGATAGGCTCGGTGTATTCGTTTACATCGGATGGATCCGCCTGCCCCGGTTTGACGTATAAAATCCCCCAAGGGTCTGAGAAGTTGGCTGACACAGTCAGCCCGGACGGGGGGACATCGGTCCATGGAAAAGGGCCTTTAAAGAAAAACAAATAAAAACCCGTCCGATTTCTCAATCCGCCCCTCGAAAGGATAAGCTCAGACGTACAAGCCACAGGGATGTTTGAGCCCGGGTTCCAGGCTGCTGAATACACTGTGTTTGTTGAGCATATTTGGTCCATGGTCCCGACAGTCACGTTAGCCATGACCAGGTCTGGTCCGCTGTCATATAGCTAGACAAAATGGGCCCTTGAGCGTGAGGGGACGCTGCCTGTAACATATTGACGAACGATAATAAGCGTTATATTGTCCTTTACCCAATCGCCGACGTCGTCTGATGGATGCCAGGACTGCGAGCACCGAATACTGCGTGTTGTCGCATGAGCAGTGATTGGGACCAGGATGACGACATAAGTCGCAAAGCCGGGGATTGCGCAACACAGGGCGCATATCAATGAGGCACGCGTGCCAATAATGTATCTCGACTCGCCTCTGTGATAGTCAGATGAGGGGACTGCTGGGTCGATGTTTACTTTGAAAGGTGCACACCTGATCAAGGGCTGCGATAGCGCCGCGAGACCCCTTCGAAGTCCTGCAGCCACTGGACGTCCGAAAACAATGTCAAGTGGTGGCGGGTATGTTTCTATCGCGTCACAGCCTGCAAAGAAGTCGTACTTTCCGCGTCCCCGTCGGCAACTCAAGAAGAGAGAGAAAGATAGCAGAAAAAGGAGCAGAACACGTGGAAAATCGGCGGGAAGCCCCGGGAAATACACGAGATCCATGAGTACCACCCACATCAAAAGAACTAGCAATACATTAGCCTCAGTCAATGATAGTAGTTGCATGAGCTCTCATACCAGCCGCTTCTAGCCCGACACATATTGAGTATGCCATGGCGGTGTTCCAGCGAGATGGATACAGGCTGGGCGATTGGCAATCAATGAACGGTGTGTTTTGGAATGACCGAGACCTACTTACACCCAGACGTGATGGATAAATATCAGAGGGAGGACGACAAAATCCGGCGGTGACAAGAATTGCGTGGCGCTCATCACTATCAATCTGAGTACATCAGCAAAACCTGACCCTTCTACGCCATGCTACGTAGCGCTACAGAAGTGCTGGTAGCGCTCGTAGCAATCGTAGCACTCGTAGTAAGGGTCTTCGCTACGTAGCGCTACGGTAGCAGTTTGTAGCGCAATGAGCACATTTCGTAGCGCTACGTAGCACTACGTAGTGCTACGTGGGTGCAAAAAAAAACATGAGAAATTGGGTATGTACTACTGGTTTCCGCAGCCCATCGGAAGATAACAGACAAAAGTAATAGACAGAAAGGAATTTTCATTCTATATAATGTACGACAGAAAACGCGGAGCGCAGTGTCGATAGGGTAAAACCGAGATCACAAAACCAGGAACTTGCATAAGAAAAGTAGCGTCGGCCGTTGAAGCTTGAAGGTTACTTGAGAAGCAAAGTGTGTTCATGCTTGAAGAATTGTACGAAGTTGAAGATGGATAACGGTGTGTATCTGAACGGGCTGCTGGCCTTGATGCATTGATGAGTGGAACGTTGGAGAGGCTTGAATGGTGTACACTTGACATGGCGAAGCCGTTTGAATGGAACTATTGATGGGTAGCGACGTAATCTTGTGGCGCTTGCGCAAAAGAGCTATCTGAGCTCGGCTTTGCACAGGTTGCGATTTGACATGCGACGAACTTGAATGTTCTAACTTGGAAAAGGGGACCATTTGAATCGGCACGCAAATTGTGTTGTACAGGTCGTCTTGAGATCAACAAAAAGAAAACTCGGGGTTAACTTGAATGTTCAAGCCTAAGAAAGTGTTTATCTGGGGCATGAGCGAGCATTGTACGTTGGACTTCAGATGGCCTGAGGTGAGACGGCAAGTGTAGGTTTTGTAATCAGTAGTCGGTGGAGAAGCCCGGTCGACGAGAAGAACGCGTTGAAATGGAAGCTCGAACTTGCAGGGCGCCGCGGTTGTAGACGTACATATTTGAGAAAAACTCGCCGGCGAGAGCAGCGCGGGGCAGTTGTTTGGTCAGACGAGCTCTGGTGCAAAGCTGAGTGGCGGGTGAACGAAAGAAAGATGGGGCTACACACCATAGTGCTGCTCGTGTACCGGCCGGCGATCCCAATCTGAAAGTCAGTCGACTCGACTCTGAGTCTCTGAAAACCGGAGTCAGCCAGTCGCCACTCGATCTGGTCCAGTGAGCGATACAGTCTTGGGCGATTTGGACGTACTGTCATGAAACACAGGGAGAGTTGAGGAAGGTGGTGGTGGAAGAAGAAGACAAAGGCGCGGGGAGAACAAATATTTGCACTGGTTGGTTTTCATCACGTGCGCTGCGGCACAGTCGGCTCAAATTCTGACTCACCGCAGCCTCCAGCAGCTGAACGCTCAGCGCTCAGCGCTCACAGTCAAATCGCTCAGCGCTCACAGTCAAATCGCTCAGCGCTCACAGTCAAACCGAGTCCATGCGGTCAGGTTTTGGGTTTGCGCGGGCCGCACCACAGCGGTAGATACGCGCACCCAAACGTGCGAAGCCATGACACGCCCATGCACGGTCCCCGGCGGGAAATCCAAAGCGCACAAACCCCGCCGTCGACCCGTCGAAGTCACACCGGCCCACCTTCGCAAAGGTCAAAGCAAGGGCAATGCGCGAACACGACGTTAACGCTGGGACGACCTTACGACGTCGAAGTGATTCAGAATACTTAACAGCTGCTGGAGAGATGTCACGGGCGACCTTGCGTGGTGAGTACTAGTTTTCACACCTTTTTTTGTTCCACCCATTCGGCCGGAATTCGACCCTCCGCGTCCGCCTCTGTCCGGCTCTCCAAACGCCGTCCTCCAAACTTAGGCTCAATTCCACGGGGCGCATGCGAGCCCGAGAGGTGTGAACGCGCACATAGCACCTCTCGACGACCCGATCAACGCGGCACGAGCACCACCTCGCGCATCGTTGCGCTGCTACCAAGTACGCCTGTTGATCTCGTCGTTGAGCTCAATTTGGATGGCGAGCCGCCCATGCTGCACACCCATCGCGAGCGTGAATTCGCGCGTCGTACTGTGTGTGCAGCTGGGGCTGGTACGAATTGACACCGTGCCGGCGATGGTCGCATGGGCGGTTGAGCCCTGTCACTTGCATCATACACGCAACGACCTGCGTCCGCTGATGACCTTCATGCGCAGGCCATGGACACCCAACAAGTCCGCATCTGCATCGACATTAGCACACCTCCCTCGTCGAGGCAGCGGCAACATCAACATCATCTCCTTCTCCGCCTCGCATGCGCTCCCCCTGTCACAGTCTGCGCCGTTTTCTACTTCTCCCGTTCTCGTCGTGGGCAATGGGATGGTGGGTAGGGAGGTGGCGAGTCGCACCAAAAAACTCTGGATCAGATCAACAGAAGCACTATCTTCTTACTTATAAATACATATAATTCTTTCTCTGCGAGAACTCTGTAACTTCGACAGATCCACCGCACATTACGTGGCCATGCAAAAAATCTAGTGCTACAGAACTTGATCCCAGTCCTACGTAGAACTACGGGACGCTACGATTTTTTGCCGGCACTACGTAGCGCTACAATAAAATTGCATCTACTACCGAGCACTACGCAGGACTAAGAGCGCTACAAGCGCTACAGAAATTACCTCAGCCGCTACGAAATGCTAGAACCAAAATCCGGTTTTGCTGATGTAGTATCGAAGAGAGAAGTGCCCGTAATGTATACACCCGAAGATGTGCGCTGGAACGCAGAAACTGGATAGAACTGCGAGCAGTAGGAAGTCCCCACAGGGAGCAATTCATTGCGAGGTGAGCTGGCGGAGTGAGCTGACGAGGAAGAGCGCGCACAGCCCATAATGATGATGATATACACAGGTACACCCCAAAATAATGTACCTCGCAGGCTGTCAAGCATCGTGGGAAGAATGAAGGATAGAAGGTCGGCATTGGTCATCGGACCGACTGTACGTGGAAGGATCGCAAGAATCTCCTTGGGGGAGATGTCACTCGTAGGGAGTTTATCGAGTCGAGGTCCTCAATCGATTCCATATCTGAATGCCTCTCTGTGTCAGTCCTGAACTTGGATATACGGGTTGTTCAGGTAAAGAAGTGATATATAACTACACGAGGGAGCCAAAATACTAGACTACAATTCCCGACCAATTTGTTCTTGGTATTGTTCAAGTTCAAATCCAGTTTGAAGTATTTTGAACCGTGGGATCTAGATCATCCCGATTGATCGGCTGGCTCAACAACTCCCATGTTTTTTTACCGTTCAAATCGATCAGGTGTATGACCAGAAACTGCAATTTAGCAGTTACCCATCACGAGCGTGCCTTTTGACATCCGGCCGAACTCGTTCGCCCACGCAAGATTGATACCAGCCGACAGGACACACGCAAGTCCAGTCAACCCATGCGTCGTTCGAAAAGGATTCATGCCACTCGCCAAGGAAAGAGAGAGAAAAATGCGGGTCTCCGCTGCGGGGTCACGGACAGTCCGGGCGAAGTGTCCGAACCGAGGAGAATTATTCCTTCAAGGTACACCTGCCCAGTTGCGCTGATTATTATTCTTTACCCTGCCACCTCAGGAATTATTCTTTGCCAACTCCGTACAGTACGCTGGACCATTTCTACGATGCTCTCGGACAAGTCCTGAGGAAGCTGCACCAATCTCAACCGACGGTAACAATGCTGCCCTCGACATCAGTCGAACGGTCGGCTCCCATGCGAGAGCTCGACTCCGGCAATTCCTCGTCAGAGGCAGTATTCTCTTTGGGCACCAAAGTTAAAGCTGTCCCGACATCTTCATGGGACAGGTGATGGTTTATTTCATCGTTCCGCAATTCTGCACTCTTCTCTGAGTCCACAACACCACACCGCTGCTCAGGGCTCACAGTTTCGCCTATGACTGGTTTTTGAGTTTCGGGATCCTGCAGTGAGGGCGCGTCGAGATCCACAAGGCGCTCGCGAATGAACGCAACTACTCCAGCAGCGTCCGACCCAGGCCGTCCTCCTTCTGTGTGCATTGTGGGAAAGTCTTCGTTCCATTTGCGTATGAGGCTCCCACGTTGAAGCTGATGGACAAGGCCGAGCGGCGAGAGCGGGCGCATCCCTATAAATAATACGTTCCTAGGTCAATTTGACCATGAAAAATTTCGATTCGAGACTTACTGAAAACGAAGTACAGGAGATCAGCACCAAAGAACAGTGCGATGGCACCGTTGATGAAAGCCCAGAAACCACCCAAGGAAGCGAGGCCAGCTAATACAGACGCATCCGTGTAGTCCTCCACGATCGCCGTCGGGATGAGGATATCACGCCGCGAGCGGAGACGCAGTTGAACTGTATGCGAGCTGGATCCGTTATGAACCGGATCTTCTTGTATAAGCAACACGGGCTTCACGATGACATCCCGGATCTAAAACATGTCATCACCAGAACCCGGAAAGCATCACCGACACACACCCCAAACAACCCAGAAAAATCCAACCCGGATCTAGAGAGCACGCGGCGTTGCGTTATACCGAGGATGGCGGCCAGGCGCGATCCAGCGACGAGCGGGATGGGCTCGGTGTATTCGTCCACATCGGATGGATCCGCCTGCCCCGGTTTAACGTATAAAACCCCCCAAGGGTCCGAGAAGTTGGCAGACAAAGTCAGCCCGGCCGGAGGAAGGTCGGTCCATGAAAAGGGACCTTTAAATTGAAATAAGATACTCGTTTGAAGACGTTCATCGACGAGTCTCCGCACAAGTGATAGTAACGTCTCCCCACCATAACACAGGTGTCACTGCGGTCGTGCCGCATACGTGCCCAGCGGTTTTAACAGTCACATTGGCTGTGATCAGGTCCAGCGATGATGGGTCTTCTTCGTTGGCGTAAATAGGTCCCATCGGGAGACTGTCATAGAGCTGGACGTCCACAATAAACGTTAGCGCAGAAAGTCACTGTATTCAACCTATTACGAACCATTACGATCGTTATATTGGCCTGCATCCATTCGTCGACATCGCCTGACCACCACCAGGATTGCGAGGTCCGAATACTACGTGTGGTTGCTTGAGCGGTGGTCGGGACTAGGATCACAGTGTATGCGGCAAAACCAGGGATGGCGCAGCACAGTAGACATATCAATGTGGCGCGAGCCACAACGATGTATTTGGACTCTCCCCTGCAGCCAAAAGTCGGATGGGGTTATTTCTATGCCGCTAATTCGATTGAAAGATGCAGACCTGATCAAAGGCCTGGAAAGCCCAGCGAAAATCTTTCGAAATCTGGCAACCACTGGGCGTCCGAAAGCAATTTCTAGCGGAGTTGGGAATGGGTGTATCTCTGAGACGCAACCAGCGAAGAAGTCATACTTCCCGCGTCCGCGTCGACAGCTCAAAAAGAGTGAGAAACACAGCAGGAGAATAAGAAATATTGAACTCCAAGAATATTCGATGTATTCAAGGCAAAGCAGCACCAAAAACACTGACCACATATCTGAGGTCAGCCAGAGATAGCGATGTACACAAATATATCGAGACTTGCCGGTTGCTTCCAGCGCCACACATATTAGATATACCGTGGTGGTGTTCCAGCGGCATGGATTATATAACCTAAACGAATTGGCTGAGCCCTGCGCTTGTAATAACTGGGATCTCCTTACACAAAAACATGATGAATGAAGACAAGAGGCCGGAGCACAAGCTCTGGAAACGGCAACGGTTGCAGAGCGCCGAGGACTACCAGGCTGAGCATGATTGAAGAGAGCAGTGCCCGCAGTGTATAGATCCTAACGCGCGGGCTGCAACGTAGAAACTGGATGGAAGTAGTGAGAGTCGGAAGTGGCCACATGGAGCGAGTCATGGCGGAGTAGCAGGTGGGGTACTAAATCGTTCAGTCTATATGATGCACAGGTCGGTTCATACATGTATTACCCTAACTCGGCTGGAAAGTGGACGGCCGAAGCTGTCCATTAGAAGCTTCTGCGTCACTACGTAATCATCCGAGCACGTCTCGTAACCTGTGCACGGCCCCACAAAATCCCGCACAAGCTGTGTAGGGCTTTGAGAGCAGACAGCGGGAAGAATGGAAGATTGACTGAAAAGCCGCTGTGGAGCCGTCCATCGGCCATCAGGCCTACCTAAGTCCTAAATCGATGGCACGAATCTCATTGACGTAAATCTTACCCTAGTATAGTTTTCTTTGTTGACTCCAAATCGATCACATCTTTGTCTGCCAGTTACTGCGGTTGTTCTCCTTGTTTTACTGTAGTGCCTGATTTTTTTGACGGTAGGATCGTTTACGCCGGGGTGCCATCGAGCCGAATGCAAGCAATGAAGAGAAGAAAGTGCCACGACAGACTTCGCGCAAAATTTCGCTCCAGTATTGCAAACTCTTGCATGTTGCTCAAGTGCGCATATGTTGCAGTTGAGTTGAACCGTGGGAGTTTGAATGATGCGGTTGATGGGGTGTATCGGCAGCAGCGTGTTCAGGTGAAACCAAGATTTTTACTGTCTCCGCTTGAGTGCATCATGTTTTACTCTCAGAGAAAATAGTGGACGTCCTTTCCCGTTTCTCACGAAGTGCAACATATATTATACACAGAAATACAAACATCTAAATGAACAGGTGACCAGCATACGAGGCCGGTCTGAGCCGCACACTGATAAGTTTCGTTCCCATACCCAGAGTCTCAAACCTCCGCGATGCAGGTGCGGCATTCTTGGCCTTCCAAGCGGTGGCCAGAGCATCTAATTGCCATCCGCAGTGTGGCGCAAGGCTATGGAACGCCCTCTGCCAATGGAGTCAGTAATCGAAACGATGGGAGCAGGACATAAACTTCCTGGAACTGGGGCTGAAGTTTCTGCAGGGTGTGCGTACTCCTGTCCAGTCGGCTTTCTTCGCATCCGGGGCGGCGAAAAGGGTTTTAATCTGAATGCGAATAACGGGAAACTGTTCATGGGTGAAGCGGGAGAGAACACATGCCATGGACGTGAGGGAGCAAATCTGGTCTGCGAGGCGCGAGCTCTGGGCAATGATTTGTGCTGTGCCGTAACCAGAAGAGGTGCTGTTGCAGAGCACACTCTGTGAACCTCGTCAGCAGGGATCGTATATAGCTTGTTGTAAAGTGGCCTTATAATAAGAACTCCGTTAAGCGACTGCACGGTGCTTAGGACGGTGTTGAGCTGGCTGGTAACCTGTTTGTGTTGAATCAGAACGTGCACGGATATAGATGAACACAAAACGTACCCGACGCAGCTGCCCAGTGTGGACAGACTGTTCAGCGAGCCGGACGCCTGACTCAAAGAGCCAAGAATGGCGGTCCTGTCAGCGGGGATGGCGGTTGCGCCACAGACAATGCTGGACAGGACAGGGAGGCTACATTTGTTTGGGAGTCGTGTTTGGCATCCGCTGTTCCAAGAAAATAGGTGACTGGGCTTCCCGGTTCGATGTGTACAGAAACAGGCAGAAAACAGCGATGAACTCCGGTGGGAGAATGCGCCATGCTAAATCGAAAACCAACCACTGGCAAACTGAACCAGAACGGTGTTAAAACGGTGTTCAAGCAGCGTTATCTAACACTGTTCTTGACATTCTAGGCCTCACGGCCGGTGAAGTTTGAGGACCAGCCGTGATGGGCGCCGCAGGTTTGTCGGAATGAGGACCAATGCAACATTAACGTGGTACAACGGGAAGCACTGAACATTGAATTTCAATCCAGCCCGGTAACTATAGGACCACAGTGATTCGCTCAGCATTTGCACTCGCCCGGCTTGCATGCACAGCTAGGGAGGTCAAATCAAAAAAAAGTGGCATCTGACTCCATGAGACGACGTACGTCGCGCCACAGCCACAGTTAGTGTTTCCGCATGCGTTCTGGGAGACGGGGGTTTGGGTTGTCTGATAGTATGTTAGGATAAGGCGGCGGGAATGAGGAACTAAACCCACAGAGATCATTGTTTCTGGTGCGTTTCAAAAATTGGGTGCTGGATGGTGATGGGATGGGGTTCTTGAGAAGGAGGACTGCGCTTTTGTGCCCTTTAAATATGGCTGACTCCGATCGATCGCCGCTCCACTTCTCCGCGCTCTCCGTCCAGTAAAACCTCATGACGCCGCATGATGTGCCTCAATGCGGTATGATGTACTCGCGTAGTCCTGGGGGAGAGGCAAAACCGAAGACGGCTTGAAGCGGCCAGTAAATAATCAGTGAGCACCGACTGAATTCTGGTAGTTGCAACCCAGTTGATGGAATGAATCTGACGGTTTATCAGTCAGAAACATTGCAAGTCACCAATGTTTCTCAGCAGGGCTCCGAGCGGCGAGGTAACACATGATGTAATTTGAAAAGGTGAACATGTGCCAAACACACTCAAAACAACATCACTCCATCAAAAAAAGTTTTTCACCCGTAACTTGGACGTCTGCAGTGTTTGCACCTTAACGATCATTTGGTTTCTTTGTATAACCTGGAGCTTCGATTTGGAGGTTCTCCCTGCTAACGATGCGAGCGAAATATACAAGGCCGAAAATATATTGCGACCCTGTCGATTACCAATTTTGGTGGGACTCACATTTCAGAAATAGGCACTGACTTCTGACCTATGTCGATAATAAGCTATGATTGAATGTAGCCACACACACGGGCGAACCAACCTCGGCATCATTGCATTGAAATCTGATGCAGTGATGAAACAGTTTAACTGGACCACTCTCGTAACCGCCAGCCGCCTAAATTCTTTGAGAGTTAGCCTTGTTACCAACTTGTTCCGCCCCTGGGCCGTAGACAAAAAGTTCTCCAATTGCTCATATGTCTATTACAGCTGTTTGAAAAACGATAGATAATTCTCGTTTTCGAGCAGAGTTCGGTTAGCTTCGGCCAAGTTCGGCACAGCTCCACACTCATTCATTCTCGGACTCAAGTCAGACTGACGAACGGCTATTCTCATGTAGAGACTACAACTGAACTTGAAAACAAGAATTCTCTATCGTTTTGAAACAGCTGTAAACTGAGACCAGTCTCGGACATGAAAGTGAAGTTGAACGTACAGTAAGAGCTAGTCAAAATCTACCAGGTGTGCGCCTCCTCGAGGAACAAAAGTTCTCGCTATATACATCGGCCCCCGTACAAGCGGAACTGAATGCCTCGCGCTGTATCCCGTCGCGCACGCATGGCGGACAAACAAGAACGTAACCCGGGGCGGCGTCGAGACATGCTTGAAGTAGGGTTCGAACCGTGAGTAGGCCGCCTGGAAGAACTCGGAGGAACCTCTCGGCATTGTTACTAGCAACTTCCTCCTGCATTGCTCACAAGAGCTTCGCGGTCTTGTTGATTTTCTTGACGAGATTATTATCATTAGTTCGTCGCACCCGATTGGCGTTTATCTTATCTTATCAGTTCGGCACAATTGACTCGGCGAAACGTCTGTTGCATCGCCCGGAATCGGTTCGGATCAAACGGTATAAAAGGCCAGGAGCTGCGCGTTTGAGCCATTTCTCCCCTCCATCCATCCCGCCCGTTGTGCCCTCTCTCTCCTCCATCATTTTTTTCCAATATCCTCCCTCTCACTCCTCCCTACCGTCGTCTGCCTGCCTCACTCCTCTATCACGACACCGGTTCTTGACGATGGGGGAATATCAAGGTGCGTGCTTTACACGTTCTTTATTTCTTTCCCGTATGACCCAAGCCCCTCTTTCATCGTATAGACCGGCCTGTCGCTGCCTCCTCGTCCGGAAAACCTCCTCGTCATTCCTGACTCGCCGCAAAATACCCTCATTTGATGAACTGGCTCACCCTTCATCCGACGGACCCCTCGCTGGTTCCTCCTCGTTTGCTTTTTTTTCCCGACCCGCCCACGCTGTATCTCCCCTATCATTCTCATCACCATGTGCATCCCTCGTCAATGATTGTCCCATGGGGTGGTTCCCCGAGTCAACAAGCCCTGGCCTCTCCAAAACTTTCGCTGGTTTCTGATTATTCCGACGGAACCCGCTCATCATCATGTGGACTTCGTTTAACTCTATCAATTCCCCGTCGCCGGTTGCAACTGCAGTTCCCAGAGTCATTCTCCGAGTCGCCAACGTGGACAAACTATTCATTTACCTGAGTTCTGATGTTCTGATGTTCCATACTTGAGTTCATTTCACCAACAGTTCCGCGACCTCTCGGGCCCTGATATTGTATCTTTCTAAATCAAACTCGTCGTGTTCCTCCTGATGTTCCGGTGTGCGATTTGCTTGGTTTGATCAAGCGTTATCGTTCCCTCCCCTGGAAACACGGCTCGGCCCAAATCACTTAGCTCGATACACGGAGGAGCCGCAATCCTGCGCAAGTACGTTCGTTATCGTTCCATGTGAGAGGGCGATACGGTAGATTTCCTTAGATCAGATAATACATGTACTCCTTTCACGTCCTCAAGTAGTATCTGAACGAATTTCGACGAGGTTGAACTGCTCCAGATTTTTCAACCACGGGCGGCCGGCCCGGGACCGAAACAAGGGGAGCCAATCAAACAATTGGCTCACCTCGTGACTTCCAGCCAATTGCGGTGCAGCACAATTGCCTTGACGATCAATTCCCTCTTTGCCTCCTCCTTCCAGCTCTTCTTGTGGGCTTTGACTCTTTGCCTCAGGCTGCATCTCATCTCGGAGCTCTCATATACTCTCTGGTCTTGCTTATCAGATCCTTGTTTGGACCTGGCTGGGGATCTCAATGGGAGATGGTCTGCATGCATGCGCAAGCGGTGCGCTAATATCCGTCCTTCAACCCGAATCGTACTTATGCCACCGAGTCACTCTTGTCGTTTTGCAGTTCCTACTTAAAAGGGCGGGGGAACGCGAGAGCGTAGTCCTCACGAAGCTGGAACCTTCCCTTCTCGGCTGTCGAATTTCTATCCGCCGATCTGCTTATCCAAGACTGTTGAGAGGCTTATCCGACGCCGTCCAGAGATGCTTTCCAAGAACCATTTCACTCCTCTGCAGATTCTGAAGCTGCGCTGCATAGAGGGACGGGGGAACGCGAGAGCGCAGTCCTCACGAAGCCGGAAGCCGTCCCTTCCGTCGTTTCGCCACTAGGCACTACTTCTCTGGTACACGTCTCCGTCGGTCGCCAGCTCGCTGGATACCGCAATTGTTTGGTTCTCATCTTCAATCAATGAATTTTTCCCGGCGGCGATTGATCAAGCACTTCAAGTTGTTCTCTGCTGGTTACTTGTTCTTTGTGCGTCGTCTTCCTACAAGCGGGGCGGGAAAACGTGATAGGCGGCTTTCACGAAACCGACCTTCTTCGCTTCATGGCTGTTTTCTGGTACGCAGGGCGGGGAAACGCGAGAGCGCAGTCCTCACGAGCCGGTCCCCGTCCCTTCATCCACCTTTTAAATTCTCACTGATTTTGACTGACGCGTTCCCTTTTTGTTTCATTCCTTGTTTGATGATTTGACTTTGGCATCGCTCGCCGCGTCATTCCCATTCAAGCGGGTAAAAGAGGATAAATATGAACGACCAAAAAAAGGGGTCGTATGGAGTCGTTCTTTTGAACGTCGGGCGCCTTCGAGAACGGTGTACATGTGTGAGTGAAGTGTGGTTAGTGGTTAGTGATTTTCGAAGGGCCTCGAAAACACTCAACGAAACGAAACGAAACGGGGCAACTTTCCCGCAGCTCATCGTGTGGAGGTGCCCCTCGTGGGCAGGCTCGACATCGTTCAGGAGATGGTCGAGAGCGGGGAGTTTCAGCAGGTTGTGGCGGGTGCTGAGTAAATATTAACATCTTCAGGACGCGGAGGGGGTGGATGAGCGGTGTCACTGTGAGTAATCGCCCCCAAATGATGATGTTCTGCTGAACCTGATTCTTTCTCGATAACTTGGCGGAATGGGTTGCTTGCTTCATTTATTGAACGTGCGGATCAGGGACCCGGGCAAATCTGAGTTCAGTGAGTGAGGAATCAAGCAACCGCGTCGTCCAGTATGGACCACGCGAGTATAATAACCCCCCCCCCCCCAACGCAATCAGGATCATCCAAGAGTTGATCCCCTGCCTCGACCTTCCTCCGCAGTCTTTGGGCCTTGGATCGAGTGCTTGCGAGGCCTATGTGGTTGTTCTGCATTTCCGGAAGAGTCAAGCTGGCTAATTTCAGAGGCAAGTTCACGTCATCTGCGGGCCTGTTGGTTGATCGTGATGTAGTGCGAAGGGCTGAGTTACAAATAGGATTCACCTCTTGTTCGTCGGGTGATTGATTTTCTTGTTGTCTCTTCTTGTGTTTTGGCTTCCCTTTCGCACTATATGATGCGGCTCCAAGCTTCACGTACAGGGCAATAAGTACTCATTGCGACGCGGGATCTGAGTTTGGCTCAGAATCTGTGGTGGCAATCCGTGCACGGAAGGAGTTGGGCTGGGAATTCTACCTCGGGAGGAGTTGGATTCGGAACTCGAGTGCCGCCGCCGTCGCGTTCGTTTCTTCCGTCAAACTACCTCGAATCCCTTGCAGGAAATTGCGCCGCCGTCTTTGCAAGGGATCAAGATGTTGGCATTGCGGAGAATCAAAACGTTGGCTTTACGGAGTATCAGGACGCTGGCTTTGCGGAGACTCGGGACGAGACGCTGCCAGCGCACCGAAATTGGGGTGAGTCGCGCCGCGTCTGAACGTGGTACTAGTATTCGATGATTGGTGCGAGCAAATCAATTCCGGACACGCAGAAAGCCGACGATAAGTCAGTCCATTCATATGAACATCTAAGACATGGACTGGCGGCGTTACGTTACAGAGATAGTTGGAGCGCGGGACTCGGGGCGCCGCGCCGCCGGACTTGTGGCCCATACACATGGACGAGGCTGATAGACGCGTTCCTGAACGCTTCGTCGAGTCGGCGCCGTCGCGAACGCGGCGCAGGCGCTATCCCGCTGGGCCGGACATTGCAGTGCCATCGACGAGGACTGCACACTGGACTCAGTATTAGGCGCCGGGACTTGCTCGGTGCATCCACTCGCATGGATGCAGATGTGGTCGCGACCGTCTTGAGCAGCATGCGGGCGGTCCGCAAGCCGTGTGCACACGATACAACTCGGGGAGAAATAGCGGCATGAAGAGCGCACCGTGAAGGGGGTCAGGGCGCCGTGAGCCGCACGCAACGCGCACGGTGACTCGGAACGTCCCGGCGGTTCTAGGTGCGCGGCAATGGAAGTCTAAGAGCGTTATGGTGTCTCAGCGACGCTCGATGTTGTTGCGTCAGTCCGAGTCGGCGCACGGAGTTTAGTGATGCGATGGCCGTGCGGCGCAGCTGGAGGCAACTCGAATGAGACCAGGCTGAACATTCAACCAACATTCAACATGGAAGAAGGAGACGTTTGTTTTGATGGATTGATCCTTGGATTGATCCGTTGTGATTGGCAAGACTCTTCTCCTCCGCCATGTATTCCACTCTGCTCCTCCTCGGGAGCTCCTCCGGTGACCTCAACGGAGGAATAAATGCATGCGCAACGGTACGCTAATGTCCACCTGTCTGTATACTTGCAATGGTACCCGTCTCCGATAGCTCCAGTGCGACCACTCATCAAAATCTAAAAACTTCTGCGCTGGGCGGCTGGTAAAGTACTTGTTCTCTGGGTAGCATCTTCCCACAAGCAGGAAACAGGTACTCAGGCCTCAGAGGCTATCTATGGATTTCTTCTCGCCGCCGTGGTTTGAGATAAGATTCGTGTCCAACGCAGACGAAATTTCGTCGCTCAAGTTCAACTACTAGTAGGGCTGTCCCGCCTTTGTTGTTTCGAGCGCAACCGAGCTGAATGAACATCTCTTACTCAGGGACTATCACTCCATCGAACAGCTGAGCAAGGTGAGCCGCCGATTGCGATTTACTTACATCACTTGATTACAGGATTCCTAATTTTCGTCGAAGTGTTTAGGGCCCATATGCTTGGTTTTTTGGGAGCATGTCACCCATTTCCTGGGGGATGTGTAAGCAAGGCATTCTACATACATTCACAGATTCGTACATGTAATCTCTCACCGACGATCCCTATCACGCTGGATGCCTAGCTGCACGCACATGGCAGACCCCATACCAACAACGTGCTGCCAACTACTGCCACAAACGATCCCACAATGACAGCCCCGATATACAGTATCGATAATTCCGGGCCGGAATTATCGTTTGCCTGAAAGTGCAGTATATGTAAATCCAGTCTAAGTAAGCCCATGCTTGCGCTCGCAAAACAGATTAATTCATGCACGTTTTCCCACCCCCTCCATCCGAGTCGATCACTTACCGGCAAGCCCTCCGCCGTCGGGAATCGGGATCGTCTGAGGCGGCTGCGTCGCGACGGCCTGGCGCGCAATTATCTGCGGATCCGATGAGGCCCATGGTTGTGATCAGCGAAATTCTGCGCGCGAGGGGGGAGAAAAAATATTGCCATCGTGCCAGCGGTCTGTCGGAAAAATCCATTTTGCCTGATCAGGACCTGACGCAACCTGACGGGAATATAAGCTCTGATCAGGTTGCATGGGAAAACCTATCAGGTCTGGTCAGGTTCTGGTCAGGTTGCATCAGGTTCCCCCCTCTGCAACAATTTTCTTTTTCATGCATTACCTTTTCAAAGAGAGTGGGATGTGTTATTGATATGTGGATGAACTCAAAAAATCGAAACAATCAACCCTGGGGACAAATTAGAGGATCCGTTATGACGAACCCGGTGTGCCGAACACAGTACATAACTCTGTTGGTGTCCTTCCAACGTGAAACCAAATATTTGAACATTCATTTATTGAATAAACAGAAACTTTCACTTCGAAAGAGGGTCCAAGCGTTTTGACCACTGCAAGGAAATTGTCTGATCAGCACTTATCAGGTTCATCAGGCTGGTCAGGCCGGTCAGCCCTTATAATGGTTTTTTGACCCTGATCAGCCGCAGAAAAACCTGATGGCCTGACGAAACCTGACATGGCCTGATATGCCCATATCATCCAAATTCGATTTTTCCGACATCGGACGTTGAAGCAAGGAGATCCGAGAGATAGAGTTTGGAATTTAGAATTTTATTTTCGCGCACCTGAACGCGACGAAAATACTTATGAGCGTCACGGTTACGATGATACTCATGAGCGTTAGGTTGGTACTGAGGCCGGACATCAGACGCGAGCGCTTTTGAAATTGCGTCAATACCGGCAGCATCATGGCGCAAAAGAACCGCGTTGTCTCCAAGTGCAATTTGTCGCATTGTGGGGCCGATGTGGGTATTGGGCGAGGGTGCGCACCGTCGAATATCGCGCAAGTGCGTTCGGGGAAGCCGGGGTAGGAGTAGAGCATCAAGACCAAGTAGGCAGAATCGATAATGGTCATGCCCGCGGTGAAGAGCAACTGGGAGACAGTGAGCGGGACGCAGGAACCTGGAAGACGCAGTATAGCATAGCTTACCGGAGGGATAAAGATGTAGTCGGAAGCATCGAGGAGTCAAGGACCCGAGGGCAGATATAGCCTACAAGGCGACAAGAAAAGCCTTCGCTACGCTCTGGCGGCAAGGATACACGTCGTTAGTCTAGTAGTAGTTTTTTTTGGATATGCTACAACCTAAAAGATAAAAGAATTTAGACGGCGGGAGACCGATAGTCGTAAGCAATATGTAGTGGGACCAAAAGCGATTGAAAACAAAAAGAAATCGGGCTTGCGAGTTTGGGATTCGGGGAGAATCGCTTGGATGAAACCTGGGCTCGATGGGGCAAGCATGGGGTATGAGGTGAGGAGATTGAGAAAGTATGAAGGAAGCAAAATGATCACAGAGCGGAGGGAAACACGGCTTCAAATACATGTAAGCCTGCTTGAAGGCAAACATCAGCCACAACGCAGAAACTGCATTGAGACATTCAATCGGAAATGAAGCGGAGAGAACGAAAATCAAGGAACCTACTCCAGGCACAGTTCTGTCTACTTGGATTGCCGGTAAATAGGCCAAAAGATCTGAGCTCGAGTTTTAAGGCAATCATATTCCTTCCTCAGAGACGAAAAGGGCAGCAAAGTTCCCAGTGCAAAATGATACTTGATGGTTGAATTACGTGAGCAGAGCAGTCGACCCAGAACGCGAGCGTCGGGTTTCTGACCCTAAGTTCGGAGAGATGTTCATGGCTTCAGGGCAGTGTTGAGAATAGTAGTTGCGGCTCAGTGTGAAATCATCGGATTTTGCAGGAGAATACAGGGAAAGGGGCGGGGAGGCAAGGACCACCAGAAACGCCGAACCACTGCTTTTTATTGTCAGAGGGTAACCGCACTGGACAGCTCAACAGCTATTCCCTGCTGTGATATACTGCGGCGTAGCTGCACAGCGGGGCATGAGGCATGCTCGTTTGCCTCAGTGGGCCATATTAACACAAAAAGCTGTTGAACTTCAACCCTTTTTGACAGCTTTCAGCGCCCGAAAAGATGATAAAGCAGCGACAAATCCGCGACCATTGTGTCGTATGGGGATGATTCTTTGCGCAAAAGCGACACTACGGCTGTTGAGATCCACAGCATTCGGGTGCCGAGAAGTTTTACACCCGTGGGAGGAGAATGGCTGTTAAATTCCGCAGTTGAGAGACACTGCGACTGGTTGAAAAAGGTTGAATGGAGATATCATCCTCTTGGCTTGCTTGGAAACCTTGCCATTTGCTTGAAGATACGAGTAATAGTCATGGAAGATGCGGTATGGAAGCCTCGGTTTGAATGAATTAATCAGTAGGCTGTGTCGCGATCCAGATACAGTATACGGTAGCCGCACCGTACTTACCTCCCACGGTTCATTCACGAAAGTCATCCCAGGACCCAGGACCCAGTATACGCATCATGAGCATATGGTTGTGTTTAGAGCCCTCCAATTCAACATCAACCGGAGGCAAACCCTCGCTTCTGCGCTGTGCCTGGATGAATGAAATCGCGACCCAGTATGGTCCGACGTGGGAGTGCGAGAGCAAAATTTTATTTACTCGCTGACACTGGCGGATGATTATTCGCCGGAGTCTGATGAAATTGGCGAGTCCGACTTGGAAACCGCTGACTGCCGCAGCTAGTAAGGGATCAGTATCATTTTGCAAACAAATCGAGGCAAGACGAATGATACTACCGACTATTCCCCCGACCGTCCCGGCGCCGCCGTCCAGTTTATCGTAAACGCTGGTGGAAATAGCGATCGCCCTTTCGATCGGATATACCCGATCAAACTGAACGGGAGAGATACCTTTCTGACGTACCACGGCGATGACGACGGTATTGTGGCCCCAGGCCAACGTCGAAAAAAGAACACACAGCAAGTGACAGGAAGTCGCCAGGAGTTGGCCCTAATCAATCCGCGATTTGCATTGTCTTTCGCATTGGGAATAATGCCATGTATCATCTTTGAGCGAAGCGCAGAATGGGAATTAGAAAACGATTCAACGATTCAGTCTTGGATGCAGAAAATAAACGACGCGCCGGGGGAGAGCGGCAGTACCTAATATGGTCGGCATTCAACGCTACAGTGGGTATATTTAGATCGTCAAACAATGCAATCGAAGGATGATCCAGATGACCAGGCCTCAGTCCCAGCGTCTACAAAATGAATGTGGATTAGCGAGGAATCTGATCCAGCAGCCAGATCGATTGCGACGAACCCAGGCTCAAAGGCCGAGACCGAGGACGGTGAGCGGTCCATCTTCTTTAAGCGCCTATGCGGGATGGAGAATTATTTGCATGTGCATATGGAACAAGCGCTTTCTGATCCGCTTGACGACCTGGAGGTTTTTTGTCGAAATCGACAGTTATCATAGCCGTTCACGGCAGAAGTGATTCCGAGTCTTACCGTGTTATGATTTCAAACATGAGGCCGGGGAGGCTGTCAAACATGACAGCTTGGGCGCTTCTCTGTGTCTTCGCGAGGCTGTGTAACAGCTTCGTCTCTCTTCCTCCCCCCACCATGTCAACGAGCAGCCCCTCGAATGCAACTATACTCAGCGGCTCCTCAAGTCGGACACAGTCCTCGATACCCCAGCCCATTGCCAAATCCGACTGGGTAGCCAATTCTTTGCTGGCCGCAAAAATAGTCACCGCGGCTGCTGAATGCGCTCCCTTTCCCTACGTAAAAGGCCTTTTTGGGACGGTCGTAGTCCTGTTGGAGACGGTTGAGGTACTTGATATGACTGGTTCCATGGGAACTCGACTCACTGTCCCCCGCAGAAAGTTAGGAAGAATCGCGATAACCTGAAGGAGCTATGTGAAAATACTGTGGAAATCATCACTATTGTGAAGGACCAGATAGCCGCCCATGGAGACACTGCTGCCATCAAGTTCAAGAGCAAGTGCGAGAAACTAGAAAGGTTAGGGACTTTATCGTCGAGGGACATGTGTTGATTCTGGTGTATTTAGCTTCTTGCAAGAAGTCTGCCTTGTGGTGGAGCGACTAAAAGCCAAATCACGCGGTCTCAGAGCTAACTTCAAAGAATTCCTGAAGTCGAGCACTAATGCAGAAACAATCACTGGATACCAGCAGAGAATCCGAGACCTTCGGGCCAACTTTGTGGTATGTTCAATCAGTTTCCATCACAGAGATCTCACTCATAGTTGTTTTCAGCTTATGGCTACCATGGACATGAGCTTCCAGATAAGCAAGGTTCTGACTGTGTTTCCACCCCGTGATTATTCCTGCTAGCCTGTTAATTGCCCTCTTATTAATTTATTGTAGATCCGAGTCCTGTCCTGGCCCCTCCAACTAGTGTCAACAATTGTCCTCCACCATCCAGGATATTTCAGGGCAGAGCAGGCATTCTGGACCAAATGCATCAGTATTTTCTTGATGACTCCGTTCAGCAACATATTTTCTTGCTGCATGGTCTAGGTGGTGCCGGGAAAACACAGATTGCCTTGAAGTTTATTGAAGAATCAGCATCTCAGTGAGTTGACTTCAACAGAGTTGTACTTCTGACTCAATATGTCCAGTTTCTCCGACATTTATATGGTAGACACTAGTAGTGTGGACACAATTGAAACAGCTCTCAAGAATACACTGCTTTCAAAGAATAGTGAAAACACTTCACAGGATGCCTTGAAATGGCTGGCTAGCAAACAGGACAACTGGCTCCTGTTCTTTGACAATGCTGATGACCCGAAAATAAACCTCAACAAGTTCTTTCCCCAGTGCAAACATGGAAACATTCTGATCACATCTCGGAATCCTGGGCTTCGTGTTTATGCTGGGTCTCATTCCGTGGTGTCAGATATGGGTGAAACTGATGCTGTGAAGCTGTTGCTGAAAAGTGCAGCTGAGGAGGAGACAGATGGAAATCAAAAGATTGCTGCTGAAATTGTGAAGGTTAGTAATCACCATATCTCATCTGCACTTGAGTATTGAAGATTTTTGTTGAAGACACTGTATTATTTGCCTCTCGCAATCATCCAGGCTGGTGCATTTATTTCAAAATCCGGAGCTCTTGCCAGTTATCTAGAATTGTATGCAATGAACAAGGCTAGGCTTCTCAGTGAAAGGCCTGCTCAGTCTCATGACAATTATGCCTGGACAGTGTTTACAACGTGGCAAATCAGCTTTGACCAGCTCAGCAAGCCTGCTACCGTGCTCCTGCAACTTTGCTCCTTTCTGCACTATGAAGGAATCTCAGAGGAAATCTTTAGCAGTGCTTCTCATTATGAATTCAAATCTCCTGGTCTGACCAGGGAGGATCTACACGAACCACTTGAATTTCTCTCTCTCTTTTGGGGATCTACCGGGACTTGGGACTCAATCCGGTTCATGGACATCACTAATGAGATCAGAGCATATTCCTTGATAAGTTTCAACACTAGAAACAAACAGTTTTCCATCCACCCTCTGGTTCATAGCTGGACACAAAGTATGCTCTCCGAAAAGCAGTCATATTATGATTTCATGTATGCCATCCTCGGAATGGCCATTAGAGGGATATCTAATTTGGACATTGTGCTTTCCAGTCTTGAATTGCTACCCCATGTTGATTCAGTTCTGTTGGGTAACATTTCGGTGAAATATGATTTTCAGACAGAATATGGAAGGGTTTATCACCATGCAGGAAGACTCAGAGATGCCTTGAGGCTTCATCTTGCAGTATTTGAGAAGCAAAAGAAGTTCCTGGGAAATGAACACCTTTCCACTCTGGATGTCATGGCCAACTTAGCATCAACATACAACGAACTGGGACAATTTAAGGAGGCGGAGCAGCTCCAGGTTGTGGTCCTTGAAAAGCGAACAACAATACTTGGAGAGGATCATCCGAAAACCCTGATTGCCATGGGCAACCTAGCATCAACATACCAGGCACTCGAACAGTTCAAGGAGGCAGAGCAGCTCGAGCTTGTGGTCCTGGAAAAGCGAACAAGAATACTTGGAGAGGATCATCCGCATACCCTGCTTACCATGGGCAACCTAGCATCAACATACTTCAAACTGGGACCATTGAAGAAGGCAGAGCAGCTCGACGTTGTGGTCCTGGAAAAGCAAACAAGGATACTTGGAGAGGATCATCCGGATACCTTGCTTGCTATGGGCAACTTGGCTTCCACATACCATCAACTCGGACAATTCAGGGAGGCGGAGCAACTCAATATTGGGGTCCTGGAAAAGCAAACAAGGATACTTGGAGAGGATCATCCGGATACCTTGCTTGTTATGGGCAACTTAGCAGCCACATACCATCAACTCGGACAATTCAAGGAGGCAGAGCAGCTCGAGATTGTCGTCCTGAAAAAGCGAACAAGCATACTTGGAGAGGATCATCCGGATACCTTGCTTGCTATGGGCAACTTGGCTTCCACATACCATCAACTCGGACAATTCAGGGAGGCGGAGCAGCTCAATACTGTGGTCCTTGAAAAGCAAACAAGGATACTTGGAGAGGATCATCTCAATACCTTGCTTGCTATGGCCAACTTAGCAGTGACATACCATACCCTTAGAAAATACAAGGAGGCAGAGCAGCTCCAGGTTGTGGTCCTTGAAAAGCTAACAACAGTACTTGGAGAGGATCATCCGAAAACCCTGATTGCCATGGGCAACCTAGCATCAACATACCAGGCACTCGAACAGTTCAAGGAGGCAGAGCAGCTCGAGCTTGTGGTCCTGGAAAAGCGAACAAGAATACTTGGAGAGGATCATCCGCATACCCTGCGTGCCATGGGCAACCTAGCATCAACATACTTTAAACTGGGACAATTGAAGAAGGCAGAGCAGCTCGACGTTGTGGTCCTGGAAAAGCGAACAAGGATACTTGGAGAGGATCATCCGGGTACCTTGCTTGCTATGGGCAACTTGGCTTCCACATACCATCAACTCGGACAATTCAAGGAGGCAGAGCAGCTCGAGATTGTCGTCCTGAAAAAGCGAACAAGGATACTTGGAGAGGATCATCTGGAAACGCTGCTTGTCATGGGCAACCTAGCATTGACATACCGCAAACTCAGACAATTCAGGGAGGCGGAGCAGCTCAATACTGTGGTCCTTGAAAAGCAAACAAGGATACTTGGAGAGGATCATCTCAATACCTTGCTTGCTATGGCCAACTTAGCAGTGACATACCATACCCTTAGAAAATACAAGGAGGCAGAGCAGCTCGAGGTTGTGGTCCTGGAAAAGCAAACAACAATACTCGGAGAGGATCATCTAGATACCCTGCTTACCATGGGCAACCTAGCATCAACATACCAGGCACTCGAACAGTTCAAGGAGGCAGAGCAGCTCGAGCTTGTGGTCCTGGAAAAGCTAACAAGAATACTTGGAGAGGATCATCCGCATACCCTGCTTACCATGGGCAACCTAGCATCAACATACTTTGAACTGGGACAATTGAAGAAGGCAGAGCAGCTCCGGGTTGTGGTCCTGGAAAAGCAAACAACAATACTCGGAGAGGATCATCTAGATACCCTGCTTGCTATGGGCAACTTGGCTTCCACATACCATCAACTCGGACAATTCAGGGAGGCGGAGCAACTCAATATTGGGGTCCTGGAAAAGCAAACAAGGATACTTGGAGAGGATCATCCGGATACCTTGCTTGTTATGGGCAACTTAGCAGCCACATACCATAAACTCGGACAATTCAAGGAGGCAGAGCAGCTCGAGGTTGTGGTCCTGGAAAAGCGAACAAGAATACTTGGAGAGGATCATCTGGATACCTTGCTTGCTATGGGCAACTTAGCAGTGACATACCACGAACTCGGACAATTCAGGGAGGCGGAGCAGCTCAATACTGTGGTCCTTGAAAAGCACACAACAATACTCGGAGAGGATCATCCACATACCCTGAGTACCATGGGCAACCTAGCATTGACATACCACGAACTCGGACAATTCAGGGAGGCGGAGCAACTCGATATTGGGGTCCTGGAAAAGCGAACAAGGATACTCGGAGAGGATCATCCAGACACACTGAACTCCATGGCCCATCTGGCAGCAACATACTTTAAACTGGGACAATTCAAGGAGGCAGAAGAGCTCCAGGTTGTAGTACTTGAGAAACAAAGGAAGGCCCTTGGCGAGGACCATCCAGCCACGGTGAATGCCATGAGCCACCTGGAAGCGACTTACCAGGCACTTAGTAATGCCGCAGAGGCAGATTTCACGGAACTTATAGAGATCTCCCCTCACTCTCTCTCAGAGACAACATCGGATTTGGAGGTGACCAACAAGAAAAAGAACTGTGAATCGTACACAACTAACCAGCAAACAGGCAAGTCCGCACCCAGTCGGCAATAACGAGAACTCCTCACAAGAACAAGGGAGTGGCCATGGTTGTGAAAATGTCACTAGGCAAGAATGAGTCCAGACATCTTATTCCGGTCAGTCGGCAGTTCAACAGATGTATTATTGAGACTTACACCTTAACAAGTACTAGAAGTTACCAGTATCTTGATCTTTGCCACGGATTTTTGGTCCTTGTATTCATGCTGAACTACGCTGTATATATTATCACCTTCATTTTTACCTGCAGTACTATCCTTGATTCATGTAGCACGGTTACAAATTTAATCCATATCCAAGGACCTAAACAAAATTCCATACTATTCATCCGGACTATATCCGGCAAGAAAAATATTGACATTGGCTCGCCGTACAGTGAGGTTTGAAATATCTTGAAGACACCTGGACCGCTCTTCGTGAACCTTCAGTTCACCCTTGTGACAATTACTGTCATGTTTGTGCGGGAGAATTGAGTATTTTGAATGCAATAATGCTCCGTTCCGCATGTCTGCTATGTATCGATCGGCCCGTGCCAATCTCAACGTCCCGCTGCCCAGATTTTGAGTTCGTTTGAACCGTGGGAATAGAGATTATCGCCGGAACTCATCTGGAAGTTTAAGTTGTCGCTTATATTTTTGGTTCCCGGCAAATCAAATAAAGCCGGCGTGGAGGAGCCCTGCTTATGATCGCCCTCAAATGATGATGCTCTGCTGAACCTATTCTATCGTTCTTTCTCGATAACTTGGCGGAATGGGTTGCTTGCTTCATTTATTGAGCGTGCGGTTCAGGGACCCCGTCAAATCTGAGTTCAATGAGTGAGGAATCAAGCAACCCAATAGCCCAGTACCGCAATCAGGATCATTGTCCAACCGTCGATCCCCTGCCTCGACCTTGTTCCGCAGTATTTAGGCCTTGGATCGAGTACTTGCGAGACCGAGTTGTTCTGCATTCCCGGAAGAGTCACGCTGGCTAATTTGAGAGGCAAGTTCCCGTCGTCTGCGGCCTGCTGGTTGATGTAGTCCGAAGGGTTGACATACAAATAGAAAGACTTGACTTACAATTAGGATTCACCTCTTGTTCGTGGGGCGACTGGTTTTCTTGTCGTCTTTGCCGTGTTTTGGCTTCCCTTTTGCAATGTATGATATGATAAGGCTTCAAGCTTCAAGTACCGGGCAAAAAGTACTCAATTGCGACGCGGGCTCTATAAGGTTGGCTCGGAATCTGTGGTGGCAATCCGTGCGCGGAAGGAGTTGGACTCGGAATTCGGGTGCCGCCGCCGCCGCGTTCGTTTCTTCCGTTAAGCTGCCTCGAATCGTGACGGGGTCCTGGCAGGAAATCGCAATGTTGGATTTGCGGTGAATCGAGACGGCCCTTGGGGTGCATCAAGCCGTTGCGGGTAATCCAAGACGCTGGCTTTGCGGGGATTCGTGATGAGAGGCTGACAGCGCATCGAATTGTAGGTGAACCCCCAATGTCTGTGCTCAAAACATTGCAGCTTCGTTGGTTCTTGACATTCAAGAGCGCACAGATTCCGAAGCCGCGAATACTGGTGCGCACGTTGAGGTCCGGACACGCAGAAAGGTGACAAGGCAGTCTATTTGTATAGATATCTCGGATATGGGATGACAACGTTACGCTACAGGGATAGTTGGAGAGCGGGAGCCATTGCGTCAGATCAGAACTGTGTAGCCGGTGCGCATCGCCAGGGCAGATGGACATATACAAGAGTCGGCGTCACGAATGGGGCAGTGGAAGTCGACTCGCGCAGGATTGACTGGGCTGACTCCAATGTTGTGTCAGTCGTTGGCGCGGGCCGAGAAAGCCCGGATCATGATGGATTGATTGCAATGAATTGATCGCCAACGAGTCTCCTCCGAGCTATTCCACCCTACTCCTCTGACCTCCGATGGCTCCATGGGCAGCATGATGATGGCCGCTCTCCACTTCACTCCCCCCGGTGACACGCTCTGGTTCGCAGGCTGACAGACCGGGGGTGTCCTCTTGCATCGGGCTCTTCGCGCTCGCACTTTTCGACCGACGGCTCCCCTCATGGCACCGCACCGACTCACTTCAATGCTTAGCCTAAGCAGGGTTGATCTCCTCTTCTTTCAAACAATGAATTATATTGCACGTTACAATTACGCGACTTTCAGACTTCTCCCGACTTCACGCCGGCCGCAATCTCAACCGCTGTCCGCTTAATAGCATCCTCATCTGTCTCCTCGCTGCCCCGCAAGCGCACCTCCTTCGCCTCAATCGCATTATGCGTAGTCCCGAGATAGAAGTCTGTCGTCAGGCACCCGGCGATTAGAGGGAGGCACGAAAGGCAAAGCGCAGGCAAGAACAGCATATACACCGTGTCGTCGTACGCTGAGTAACATTAATCAGCATTAAAGCTACCTCGCAGCGCACATACACTGCACCTTTGATGACGAGTTCGCGCGGCTCCGCGAGACGAGCAACCAGGATAGAGCCGTAGATCTCGGCAATTTCAGAGGCGTTCTTGGTGTCGCCGAGGTACCTCTCGAGGTTCTGAGGAAGCTTCGCGTTCCAGATAGCGGATGCGATTGCGGAGCCGATTCCTCCGCCGAGGTAGGTCCATAATGAGAGGAGGGATACGGCGAGGGCCATATCCTGAGTAATATTATCCGTCAGAAAGATGCATATGACTGATGGGATTGAAAACCGACCTGATGAGGCACAGACGCCTGTGTCGCGACGAGGGATCCCATCATCAAAAATGCGCCGCCGAGCGAGGTGAGGATTTGGCTGAGGACGAGGACGGCGTCACTGGTGTACATGCAGATTAGCTCTGTTCATCGGCGTCGTTATTCAAATAAGTGCGAAATAAACGAACCTCCTATTGCCATTGGCGGCCAGGAACATAAGACCTTGACCGCTCAAGATGAATTCATCAATATACAGGTGAAGACTGAGGATCCGAACAAAGCCACACATAATCAGGACACACAACCCCACAAGCTGGATGTACTTGTAGCGGTGGGTGATTCGTTGCAGGAGCCCTCCGACAAGAGAAAAGATGCATAGGCCGACGGTCACGGTGTTCGAAAAATAGGTGTAATTCGACAGCTTGTTTTCGGCGTCAGCGAAATATATATATATATATATAGATTTTGAAAGGAATGACCTACCGACCAGTCCTTGACGACGTAAACGTAGGAGGGGAAAAATGTCAAGGAGACATATGAGGAAAGGAAGTACATGACGTCGATCACGACGGAACAGACCTGGATGGGTTTGGGATGGGTAGTGAGAAATCGAACAGAGGGAACTACTTCGCACGCACGAATGTCCTGTTGATGATGCGCCTAGGCATGATGGGGTGAGAGGCCATCTTGAACTCCCAGTACGAGAACGCGACGAGAAGGATGCCGCCGACAACAAACATGGCAATGAGGGAGGCTGATTAAGAGGCGAGCCGTCAGTCAAAATGGAGGAGAATATATATAAGAAAAAATTGCTCAGCGGCGAACGCAACGCACGATTGTTCCATCCGTTATCGGCGGTCGTGTAAAGCGTAAACGGCAAGAGAACAAGCGTGAACGCAGTGCCCAAAAGAACGAGGCCTAAGGCGTCGATGAGACGCCAGTAGTGAAGACCCAATTGAAGTAGTGTTTGCTTCTGCTCCCCGGCAATTTCCTTGCGGCGGACATAGGAGGATGAGGCCAGTGAAAGCGCTGACATGCACATGTCATGTTCACAATCGATCGGAAAGTAGGAATCGTAAATTACCTCCGATCTTCTTTGCTTTGCGGTCTCCCCAGAAGAGAATGATCAGGGCAGGGGCAACCGATACGGGCACGAGGATCACAAACATGCCGTACTGCGAGAGGAATCAGCCAACAGTGCCGGAGGGACGAACGCAATGCTATATAGTCTGAGACTCACCCCCCATCTCCACCCATTCTGAGTGTTGGCAGAGATTCCCTCTGATATGCTCCCGGAAACAAAGGCGGTGATCACAAATGGCATGCTGTACAACCCAACCATGAACCCGCGCCATCTAATGAATCCGTCAGATCAGAGTTGTACAGAAAAAGAATCAAATGTATACGAACTGCAGATTGGTGATATCGGCAACGAGAATTCCAGTAACTGAAGCACACTGAGTTCGGGTGCGAACAACTGAAAGAAATGCAAACGAACCGAAGCCGATCCCAGTGTTGCCGATGGTGTATATAACCCGACCTGCGAAGTGTTACAAAGCTGGATGCAGCTTGGAGGCGATTCACTGACCGCCAGTGACGGCACCAATAGTGGTGGACGCTGCGACGACGATATAGCCAACACAATAGAAGGCGACGGACATTGCCAACGCGGCTGGACGGCTGGAAAGATCGGCAATCTATGCATATGGTATATGAGCGGAATTCAAAGCACAATGTTTACGACGAACTTTGGCAATGAACGGTTGGGCCACTCCAGCCATGATGCCGACAACGACAGTGATTGTGCCGATGAGGGGATGAGCCGCGAATGAAGACGCCGCATACTGCTCGTCTATATACCGCAGCTCCGAGTCAGCGTTGAAAGGACCGCGACGAAAATGGAGATCTTACAGGTGATCGTGGTCGTCGAGCTGAGGGCATATACGAACGAAATGATCGCCATCGAGCTATACGTTTGTCGGATTCAGTACAAGTATAATGCTTGTTGAGCCCACCTGTAAAGCATCCAGAGCTTCCACCCCTTGCTAAACACAAGATCTGCGAAGGAAAAAGAAATTAAAAATGCAGGTAACCTCGGAACGTCAATGATCTCACAGAGCGCTTCGATACTGGTAACACCCTCATCCTGATCGACCTCTACGCTCAGCCCCGCGATATCGACGTCGGGATTGCTGGCCTTGTTCTCGTCGGTGAATGTGCGTTGAAGTTCGGCGGACATCAGAGGCGAGCGACACGATTGTATTGTGACCAAAACTTATTTCCTGGGAAACCAGACTCGCGGCCCGCGACGCTTCTAAGTTCTGCCCGCTACTGGCCCGTGTTTCTGATTGACTTGGAACGCTAATCACATTACATTTGCAGAGTGTTGATGAACGAGATGTTCTTCGCTGCCCGTCGGGATTCATGAAGCAGTCAATTTCAACATGGAAGTGCGGGCAAACATTGTCCCATGTGCGCGGCTCGGGGAATGGCTCGGGGAACCGCTCCATGGAGCAATCAACGGGCGTCGTCAGATGAGACATGAGGAGATGAGGGGGCGAAGGGTTGCTGCGAGGGAAATGGGGGAGATGGATAGGCTTCGAGCCGGTGGTGATTGTACCGGAAAGCGCCCGATAAAGGGAGTCCGAGGAGAAGAATACGAGACAGAGGCACGAGAGTGTAGCCGGAGTGAAAGCATAGAATTTCTCGCAGCGAGGAGGGAGAACTTGTGGCGACGGGGCCAGCTTTGTGGCGATTGAAGTGGCCGACAGCAGATAGTCTCGGAGAGGAATGCTCAGATCGAGAATGCTCAGATCGAAGGAGCGGAAGGTAAACCACAGTCGAGGAGTGAAGGTTGGTAAGGTAGGGGGGGGGGGGGGGGCGAAAACGCCTCGGATCCGCAGTTTTGCCCTTTATATACTGTTTTGCACCGGAGATCTTCGGAACGCCACCGGACTGATGAGCGTTTATTGCTGGGCGCCTTTCTGCGATTGGCCCGGCAATGTTACCACATGTTCCACAAATACGAGCATACGCGTCGCTACGCGTCGTACATGTACGAAGGATGGTGAATGAGAGACGGTAATGTCCAAAAGGGAACTTGGAGTGGGAGGAAAAGGATGGGCCGGATGGCACCGAACAAGGAAAACCACAGTAACACACCTCTTGTCCTCTTGGCTGAACATCTGGATGTCCATGTTCCACAGACAAGTTACTACTAGAGTAGGTTAGTGATCTCTTAGCACAGAGGAAACACCGCAATGTGGAAGTTGCCCCGACGCATCTTCGTGATCAGCAACCCTTCCACCGAAACAAAGGACTTTCGACGCATGAATGGGGGTAGATGCGGTGACTGCAAGTTGAGATATGAGGGATGTAGACTTCTTTCTTGTCGAATTCAGTCGTATTCCGTGCACGGCTATTCGGACGATCTGCGGCTACAGGAAGGGGATCAAAAGGAAGATCAGAGTGTGAAAGGAGTGCACCTGGCATTTGTGGTCCTTTGGGGAGCTTTACAGGTACAGGATCGGCCACGATGGTTGCGAGTGTGGCGGTTAAGAGCAAGGCGCGGAGTTTAAATTAAACTTCCCACGGAGTACACGATCCAAACAAACGGTTAAGAACATCTGGCAAGTATTGTCAGACGATAACAGACCATTTAGTATGATTCACAAGGGTAATTCACATGGTCATACTCCGGTGCTCGACGGAAGGTTCAGCGGTCGTACATATTCACCAACGGACATGCCGCTTCCCGTCGAACATCGCTCTCCATGTACATGTGTTGGGTAATTATGATGACATGGCATCGAGAATATGAACCCAAGTATTGATTACCCAAATGTTTGCGAACTGAAATTGAACACGAAATGATTGAAAATTTTGCAGCCTCCATTCCATTAGCGCCAATGATGTATAAAGGACGACGAAAACCACGCATCAGTGCTTGAATGTTCTCACCAAAACCCCGCATTCATATAGGCTCATATAGGCCGTCGAACCTTCACCTTCTAACCGACGTAACCCAACAGTTGATTGCTACCACGGAACTGTCCATGTCACATTACTGTCAGCTCCCTAGAAAGGTCTGATATAAAACGCACAGAAAAATTCAACAACAGGACAATCGGTGATGAACAGGAACCACCAATGCCATTGCATCATGAAGAGCTCGAAGGCTGCGGAGTTCAACCTCAAGTCCAACATGGATGGATATAATCCAAGTAATGTTTCACTTTCCCGCCTCGGAGAGCCAGCGCCAACTCTCCCTTGTAGGTATTTATATTCCGGCCAAAAAGCCCCGCAAGGGACCACAGCTTGGCCGTTCAAAGACAATAACTTGACGCCGATCTTGAGTTGCGAACCGGGGGAATCCGAGTGCGGGACTTTATCGCCCGCTTTTCCAGAGCGGTACGCGGTGTTTTTAGACCGCGTCTCCTTACTCGTTTACCCAGGAACACAGTCAGTTGAACACGAGCACAAGGCAAGCCCGTCAATGGGATCTAATGTTATCCATAGCCGAAGTGACGCGATGGCAGATAGTCGCAGCCGAGGACAGATAGTCGCAAGTGCAGACATATAAGGTCAGATATAGTCGCAACCGAAGACAGATGGCCCCAGCCAACGCGACAAGCAGGCACATCTATTAAGTGTCTGACACCTGTTCAATCTATCGCTCAATACTCAACCAATGACTTGTGTGGAATCTCGACTCGGCAAAAAAAAACTGGATTCAAACCTGATTCAAACCTACCCTACTTAAATTCCTTATGGACCTAGCCTGTTCCCAGTTCGCCTATAAAAGCACCATTCCTCTTACTCTAAATCCACGGCGTCTACCCAGTCGCGTCTACGTCTCCTCCGCCTCCTGCAACTTTTGTAACCCTGTTCAACATGCAGTTCAAATCCCTCCTTTTCCCTCTCCTCGTTCTAACGAGCGTTCACGCCTCCACCACCGCGTTCAGCACCTGGCCCGGACATGGCGGTGCTGTGGCCATCGGCGGCCGCACCCTAGTCGCACGCACCACCAGCGGGACGAACACCCGGCTCACCGACGGGACGCAGACCGCTACCGCTACGAGGACCAATAACGACCCTGCATCGACTGCTGCGTGCAACTGGTGTGGTGCGTTTCCGTGAAACTTATTTGTAGTGTTTGATTTATTCAACGGTGTTCCCGACGCAGAATGCCTCACTGCCCTCGCGGCGGAAGGCGTCGCGTGCGCCGCTGCGATTCTCGAGGGTGGATGCAGTAAGCATCTCGATCGTCGCATTCGATTCGAATTGACTCACATCCCTCCTTCTCTAGATATCATCGCGGACATCTCTTGCATCATCGACGCGACCGCGTTCGGGCAGGCCGTCGTAAGTTTCATTCCGTACGGCAGCTTTTGAACCTTGAACTGACGGATATATGTTAGCCCAAGTGCATCGCGTGCCTTCATTAGTCTGGGAGATTCTCAGTACTACGCTCATTTATACCCCCCTCGGCTGGATGTATGCACACTCAATTCATGCCTTGGATTCTACCCAGTAAAGCTAAGAATTGATGCTTGCTGAAGACGATAAGAACGATATATATTTTGCTACGCACGCAGAGGTCGTTCGATGTTGCATTTGGCTTCTTGGGCTTCATGGAGGTTTCATCGAAAACTTCATCCCGTCTGGATCAAAGTCAAAATTTGAGAGTCGTCAATCCGAAAGTTCAATTTCGAAAATGTTCGTGATGATAATCCCCCTCTGGGCTGCAACAACGCGTCTTGTGTCCTGACACTTTCACGGCGTTGTTGATAGTGTTGCGACTTCCCAAGTTCCACACACCAAGGAATTGCGAGGATGGTAAATCCGCTGTCTTCATATTTATGAGAAGCGGACCAGTCTAGGCAGACGGTATCGCACATGCACATTCTCGCCAGGCTTCTACTTATGAGATCTGGCCAGCAACCCAAAAAGACGAAACCAGGAATACGAATAGAATGGTCTGTTGTAATCCAGACTCGTGAACCGGAGCCGAGTTATGTTTCCGCACCGTCGTGGAGGTAGTAGCAGTATTAGACGGCGCCGCGAGATCCAACGCGACCGTCTTGAAGGCTCTTTCGGGATCCAACGTGAGCGGAGCCGTGTTGTGCCTAAAGCAATAGAATTAGTGTCGGAACGGACGTGACAGTAAAATAATAATTAGACGAACCGCACACCAGGCACGCCATCGTGGATGCGACAGGTGTTCCCAAAGAGTGTCGTCGCATTGTAAACAGCCAGTGTGCTCATAAAGTTGAGTTGGTTCAACATGCAGGCGGTCTGGAAGCCGGGCGGAGGATTCCCGCCGTGCAGCAGCATGTAGATTTTCAGGACGCTCATCTGCGCGAAGTCCTAATAGAAACAATTGGACCAAGTCCTCGTTGAGCCGCAGAAAAGGAACTACCGACCTCAACGCGGTTCGTAAGGGCGTAATCATCCGGCGCGCAACTGTCCTGGAACGTTGCTTTCTCCCACTCAACAGAGCCCGAGTGCGGCGCCGTCGGAACCGAAAAATCGAACGCATGTGAGGCCTGCCAGCTAGTATAAGCGCTTCGCAATATGATAAGAGCCTTGAACGAGACGCACCTCATGAATCCACGTATCCATCGCAGCATCTCCAAACAGATGTATGTCGCCCGTGCTTAGGTTCGTATACGCGTGCGTCACTCCGCCAAGGAGGAACACATTGCCGACGAACCGCCGCAGGCCGACGGGCACGCGCCCAAGGCGGTCCACGGCGGTCGCGAGGGTCATGTTGGCGTCGCGGCAGCGGCAGACGGTGATCCCATCGCCGCAGTCCTCGAACGTCACCACCTGCGCGTCCATGTCGCTGGCGCACTCCTTCCCGGGCCCCAGGTACGCCTGGCAGCTGGTCGGAGGCGCCGCAAACGGCGTCAGCTTGCTTTCCGCGGGCGGGAGCGCCGACGCGAGGTCAAAGTTGAACGCGTCCTGCTGCGGGTGGAGAGTCAAGGCCGGGAGCTGGATCTCGGCGAAGATTTTGAGATTCGGGAACTCGAAATGGGCGGCCGTGAGGGGAAAGAGCGCCGAAAGAACGAAAGAGAGTGCAAAGACGAAGGAAGGAGAAAAAGAAAGCATTGTTCCAGCCAGAAGAAGAAGAAGAAGAAGACCTGGAGCAAGTAAACAAAGGGCGAAGAAAGAGAACGAAAGGTGTCGTGCCAGCCTGGTGAAACTGATCCAACCCCGATGACCTTTAAGTAAAAGGCCGATGTCATGAATTAAAATAGGCGACCGGTGAAGTTTGAGCGCGAGCCGTGATGGGCGCCGCATCAGTTGGTCGGAATGAGTAACATATCTCTGGATAGCTCGCAGCGAGGCCTGTAAGACATTCGAGGATCATGAGAAGCAAATCCGTTCCCGCAAAGGACTCGGAGCAAAAATAGAACTTGACAGGTCCCGGGAGCACATCTTGATGCACTGCCTGCGTGAGCGACTAATGCGTCCCATATGTATTGAAATTCGGGTGGCCCATATCGCATCTGCCAGATGCGACCCGCGGGCCATCAATATCCGACTGTGCGTGCGGGAAGAGCTGCGGGAGGCACCAGGGACGGCTGCAAGGTATAAAATTATCATCAACGCGAACCCAGATTAAACGAGAGCTCGCAATTGGCACGCGCGGCCTTTCGTAAACGGACTGATGTCGTTGAGGTGCCTAAAATTCGACGGCTACCATGTTGGATGGCGGGACAAAAATAATGTCTCTGGAACCACCTGGCAGGCTGTCAGTGATCGTTAATCGCTCAATACACACGAACTAGTAACCGGGGACCGCCCACGTCCAAACAGCTCATTGACCAGAGTAGATCGCATTCTGAGCGTCCTGAGCAGCGTACGCCCGCCGGGAACAAGCCGCAGTGAGCCTTGACCGAGGTAGGGCGCACACTGAGACCTGTAAATGGCAATGTCGGAAGACAGAATGTGTATGGGTGGCTTGTTCCACCATATGCTGGTGCGTTACCCCAAAAGTAAACAGCTCGGTTGTTGCATGAATGTGTGGGAAACCGATACTTCCTCACACCACGCCTCGGGATGGCAAGGCGGCAGGGAAAATGACAACTGACACGTACTAGCACCTCGATCGGGATTGGGTGGCGTGTGGACAGTGGCGATGTAAAGGCGTCGCAGTTTGCATGGATGGATCTGATGTCGAGGAGCCACCGTCCACCCAACGAGGTGCAAGGTTTTCGCTTGAAGGCGAAGGAGATATTTCCAAGACGTTGACTGTGCTATACATTACGAACGTAGATCGAGCCGCATCGAGAGGGCATCTTCGCCGTCACCATCTGTAAATCATGGCCGTCTGAACCTTGACAGAAGGAAAAGCAAAGGCAACGCACAATACTTCTTCTCGATGCTGGCAACCTCAAATCCCAGCGTGTCTCGATATGTAGAGCGCGATGGCTGCCTTGTTGGACTTGCGCACGTGAAGGGAGACAAAGGTAGCTTTGTAGATCGTCGCCATTGCTTCTTCTGTGGGAGGCGTTAGCAATGAACCGCAAGTGTTGCTGAAAAGCCGAGAAACGGAACAAGAAACGTACGAGACAGGATCATCAGTTTGCGCGCGAGGCCGAGGCTGCGGTAAGAGATCGACTTGACGTGGCCATGGAGTTCTGCTGGTTCTTCCTTGCCGTTTGGCTTGTCCTCATCGACCTCGTCACTGGCGAGGAATACGTACGGATGCCAGTCGATCGTCAGGACATAACCCACTGCATAGCCCAAGCATAGCCCACGACTCCGTTCTTTTGCGTCTTCCGCCACGAACGAGATCCGCGGCGAGTCGTTCAACAAGTTTTAATATCGAACCGGGAGCAAAAGGACCCGGAATCGCTGTCCGGTGGAATTGACGGAAAGAGGTCGGAAGAATTTAAAGAAACCACGATTCGAGTTGGGTGTTTGGTCGAGCTTGTCGGCAGCTTCCATCGATTAGTCATCATCTTGTTCTTGTCAGCAACCGCCATCTGCTTGCGCTGCCAGCTATATCGGAGTAGTGCACCCCAGTGTTGAATCAACTGAACAAACCGTGACTTGGGATTCAGATATCTGATTGTGACAGCTTGCCTTCTTCAAGTTCTTTCTCCCTTGCCACTCAGATACGAAATTCGACTCACAATTCGATCTTTCCTTGACCCTGCAGTCGGGAAATCGGGATTCTATCTCACCGAGACCAAGGCCCTCATAAACCTGTTCGATGTCAGGGACTTCCTCTTCGCTAATCCCCTGCAGCTGGAATCACTCTCATCTGGCTCTGAACCGAAGCGTCTGCGTCTAGCCACTGATTCTACCGTCGACATTCATCTGGTTGGCCCTTATGAGGATCCATCTCGATGGAAGACTGCATAATCCAGAATCTACTATCTCTTTACTTCTATCATTATTCTCGACATGGCATTAATGCCGACGGCTCTGTGAGTTATTTCCCCTTCTTGCCCATTATAACTATGCGATTCACCAAACCGTCCAGCGAAGGATACAAACTACCCCAAGTTTCGCTTTAGGCTCTCTGTTGCTAGATACCAGCCCATTCCGTGGTGTGCGTTTATCGTCCGAAACGGCTAGGGTTGATTTCGTCGCCACAGGATAACAGCGACGTTTGGTTCCGCTACTTGTAACAGAGTTGAATGTATGTCGTCGCGGTGAAAGGTACCCAGGCCTGGATAGGCAGCACGCCAGCCGCTATTGGTATGGAATCTCATCATTGTCTGGTTGAAGGTAAATATGGCTTGTTTAATTTTCTGGGAAACAATCTAAATACCAACGAACGTCCAGCTGCTTATAGTCTGGCGATGTTTTCCGGCTTTCGGCCATGCTCGGCGGAAACGAAGCGCCAGGAAATATGGTGCGCTGGAAGGCTAACAATTACTCGACATTGGGATTCTGGCGCAGTTGGCGTAAACATCCTATTCAAATCTCATCTTTCAGTTCTGAACTTGAGCGTCTAGATCGAAGCTACAAGCTACGGCTTACACCGTAGGTTGGTTCGAATTTTCGTTGCCGAAGAATATACTCACAGGCACGGCACGACCTCACCTTTTGACTGCTCGGGTGACTCGTATGTTTGTTTCATGCTTGCGGTATCTCCTGCTTGAAACTAAGGTACCAAGTCGGAATCAATTATCAGCCGCACTAATCAATGGCCACACTCATACGTTCAAGCGGCGCGGCACAGGCACGTCTGGCGGCCCCGCGGTCTATAAGTTACTTACTTCCTTCCTTCCTTCCTTGATGTTTGAGTGCTTATCGGTGCGACCCTCTTTTTTCCTTCTCGACAACTTAAATCTCACTTGACCTTCCCGACGGCCAGAGAGGAGAAGCGCAAGAAGATAGTAACGCAGGTGTGAATTCCAGCTCAAAGCGAATTTAAGCGAATGTTGTCGTTATTTGCTTCAAACGGTGAGGTTTGTGATTGGTTCGGTACGCACGCCGCGGCTCAAGCGACGCGGCGTCGCTTGAGCCGCGACCCTTTGATCGTGGTCACTCGCCTAAAGTCCGTTTTGATTCTGTTGTTCTCGACACGAAGCGCCTCGCCAACGCAGGTCGAGGCAGATGGCGTCTGCGTCGTCCATGGTGGTGGAGCGCGTATAGCGGTGGGTGGCGAGTGCGTTGTCGGGCTGAAATGACCCTATTCTGCAGCCGAACGGAGACGGCAGCTCACGTCAGCGGTGACTGATTTTTTTCCGACCTCAAGGCCGAAGGCCTCGCCATCGGCAATGGTCCGTGCTTCTTGGAACCCGGCTGAAAGTGCGCCTGACAACCCCCCACCGTCTTCACTTGACGTCTACCTCATCCTTTCTATCATCGTCTTTTCTTCAAAATAATGGCCATCGAAGAGGTACGTGCGATTATTTGAGATTGTACATACATCCTTTCACTGCTGAACGGAAACAAGGGTCTCGACCATCGTTCGGACGTAAAGATACAAGTCCATTTCGCTGTGATAGGGGCAGGAGCCGCTGGACTGTCGTGTGCTATTGCCCTGCAAAGGATTGGGCACAGAGTCACCGTGATAGAAAAAAAGGACGATTTGACTGACGTGGAGGCTAGTGATCTCTTTTATAAATCAAATTCACTGCTGATCGGAATTGCAGCCTGGGCGTGGAGTCAGGATGCCACCCAACTTGACCAAAATTCTGTTCCGCTGGGGTTTGCAAGACCAGCTTCGAGACATTTCGGTCAAATCAGACGCAATTCGGATACTGCTTGGTATGTCTTTGAATAATTGATTCGTCGTCGTGTTTGATCTTTGCGCGGTAGGCACGACTGGGGAGCTTATGGGAACACAACAATGGAGCGAAGAGCTACTCCGGGAGACGCGGGGGGAATATCGTTTTGCGCATGTACGCCTGTCTGCATTTTTTGCCGGAATTCTATTTTACCTCGCAACAGCTGTCGGACTTGATAAAATTGCTATATGACGAGGCAATTCGTCAAGGTGCCGAGTTCCATCTGGGTACGACAGCACTTTCCATCGACCCCGAAAAGGGGACGATAGTCACAGACTCTGCTGGTGTCCTGCAAGCGGATGTGATTGTAGCAGCAGACGGCATCGCAGGTCTGGGCCGTCAAGTCCTGCTTCAGGAGGAAGATATCGACGAGCCAGCTGATCGTCAATCAATGTGGATGTATAGGTGAGCAAAACAAGCGTGTACCAATAGCCTCGCTCACCCCTTCCAGCGCTACAATTCCCAAACAAGAAATTCTCGATAATCCTATTATAGAAACTCTTTACGATGAAGTAGATGTTCGTTCTCCCGCAATCTGAGGCATCTCAAAGCTGACGACGCCCTGTAGGCTGCATATTACCTATGGCTCGGACACGAATGGTCGGTCTCAGGATATCCAGTTGTAAGCTTCGATCATCCAGTGACCAGTTACGTCTTGTCTGATATTCCCGCAGGGGGGAGTCAAAGAATTTTGCGTAATTTGCCATGGGACTTATACTCCCGGGTTCTCGCTTGAGGATGGACTACTCGAAAACATACACGAGACCGAACCGAGGTGAGCGAGAGTCGGTGTTTCTTCAGGCTTCTCTCTCAACATGGTAATCAGACTCAACAATATTCTACCATTGTTCTCCAACATCCGCCGTCATCCAGTAATGGCTTGTCAAGTATTGGAGGACTGGGTCTCTCACAGTGGTCGCGTATTAATAATAGGCTCCGCCGCGCACCCCATTCCCGTAGGCGTTGCTTTCTTGTGCATTGCGCAGACTGAATTTGTGTTTTAGCCGGGCTCTGTTCAAGAAACCGCAATGGCGATTGAAGATGGAGCCGTCCTTGCCAGACTGTTTACCCACCTTCGCACCCGCGACCAGATCGGCCAATTCTTGTGGGCGTTTCAGGAGATTCGCCAACCTCGGTGTGCTGCTGCGACGGAGTCGGAGACTAATATCATGCACTATTCATGCATGGCTCGCGGGGAGGCCCAGGAAGCCCGTGATGAGGGATTGCGGGCAAAGATTGCTGCTGGTGTCGAAGTGCTTCAGGCGGGTGCCGATCAGGAGGAGTTACCTGTGTGGCGAGAGGTCAAGGAAATATTTGGGTACGATGCCGAAGATGAAGGGGACAACTGGTGGGTTAGTTGGGGGCTTTTGAAAGAGCGATCGCTCGAGACCAGAGTAGATTAGAGTTTGCAGACCCGAAGCAGGAAACTCACGAGTTTCACGGGACCGATAGTATTATCTCTATCATAGAGTTCCGACCGCACGACTTTACATAGAAAGGACGCAAGTTCAAAACGCATGCACGCGTCACGAAGTATTATCCTGCTTCAATTTCTTATTCTCGGTGACATCCACCGCCCTTAACATTTTGTTGAGGTTTCTAACCTGTTCTTTCCTTGCAGTCGCATGGAAAATATTAACGTCGCATTGCGGAAATAGGTTAGTCACGGGTCGTTATCTCTTGCTTCAAACGCTGACAGTTTCACCAGATTTTCATCCTGCATTAGGGCTCTTTCGCATGGCTGAAGTCGCTACGCTCGTGGCTTTCACTTTGCCGGCTTCACAGTTCTCCGCGTCCACTCAGAAAACAGGGTGCTCCGCGCAAGGATCAACGAAAAACCCAGACGTCAGCCTCCGAGTGGAGGCACGCGGTGCCTTGAGGATAGTCACTCAAAACGCCCCCTGGGCCGGCGAACTTGGAAACGCTTTGAGGATCTTTGGGCTCGATAGGAGGGGTGAATACGGTATGTTGGTTGTGAGTGAGCCAGTCAATCCTGCCGCCTACGATGCTGCATGAAGCGGTTGGCCGCGCGAGGTGCCTCACGTTGGTCCCATTCAAGCAAATAACGCGACCGCGTCTCATTTCTCGCACCGCACGCTTTCTGAATACTTGCTGCTGACTTGCTGCTCTTAATCCTTCCGGCTGGCACATCTGACACGACGCATGGTTTCCTCGAGGCTTTCCTCTCTTCAGGGAAAGCTTCAGGGCTGCCCTTTTTGATATCATCTCAGATTCTGGGTTCTATAATATCAACCCGGTTCCGTTACTCAGCCTGGAGGTGTGTGGGAGGCGGAGAAATTCACATAAATGAGCTTCGAAAGCAGGATATTCGATTTCCCACCACCACCCATGTCTTCTCCTGCCACCCTCCTTGCCCAAGTGCGTGCCCTGGTCACCGTCGATGTGGACTCAATGGATCCCGATGTCGCCGCGAGATACAGTGTGCCTCTGAAGTTCTGCGACATGACCTCAAATCAGGCTATCGTCCATGGTCAGGCGGTGCTTCCTCGGCGCATTGAATTACTTCGCACAGCGGTGGAGTATGTCAAAAATCGGACTACGGAAGAGGCAGGAAATTTCGAGCAGGATGTTGTGGATGTCTTGGTGCGCCATACTTCAGATCGATGCGAATGACTTACGATGTTGGTTAATCCACAGACTGTTCTCCTTGCTAAGGAGGTATATCCGAATCTTACCGGAAATGTGCACGCCCAGACCTCTCCCTCCGCGGCTTTCGACACGGCGAAGACGATTGCCCACGCGAAGAAGCTTGTTGCGCTCTTCGCAGATCATGGGATTCCTCAGTACGTCGTCCGCACCCATAGCGCACCGTCTTGAGAATTAAATAAATAAAACCACGCAGGAATCGCGTCTGCATCAAAATCCCCGCTACACCTCAGTCCCTCATCGCGTGTCGAGAGCTCCAGGCGGGCGGGATCCAGACGCTTGCTACGTGTCTGTTCTCGCTTGCGCAGGCAATGGCCGCTAGCGAGGCTGGCTGCTTATATGTCGCGCCGTATTTCAATGGTACGCCCTCCTAGTCATTGGTTCAATTCTCAGTATCAATTTACACCGATAGAACTGCGTGTGCACTTCGAGGTGGGCATGTGGAAAGAGTATGCCGACCCGAAGACGGAGCATCCCATGAGCCCGGTCATTCTCAGCATCGTCCACGCCTTCCGCGAGATAAAATCCAAGACATTAGTTATGCCCGCCAGGTACTCAATTATCCCCACTTTCAATGCTTGCTGGTTTTCAAGTCATTTTCCCCCCAGTATCGTTACTCCTCAAGAGGTGCGTGGTCCCTCTGATTTTCAAAATGAACACCGCGTCGAAGATCGATTGCCCCTATGATCAGGTCATCGCACTAGTATCTCTCTCGCCCCACCACCTTACCCTCTCCGGCGGCATCCTGGACGCTCTCGCCGCCCTCCCGGCCATCGCACAAGAATCATTCGCAGCACCACCGGCTGTGATAGCCCCAACCGTTGAGGGTGAGCATTGAGCTTCCTCCGTTTTTGTCCTGGGACTTGATTTTTCCCATGATATATGTGTTTCCTGCTGAAATCCAGGCGACTACCTTGCCAACGACGGGGCGCTCTTGGCCAAGGCGTTAGCCGCAGATGCGGAGGTGAAGCGCAAGCTCACAGATGCGCTGGCTCTATTCGGAGAGAAGGAAGAGGAGACTCGGGAATTGGCGCGGGCTTTTGTTGCTCGCCAATAGAATTTGTTAGCTTGCCATAAATGATCCACGGCTGAAACCAACGCGGTGACGATTGCCGCAGGAAATCACGGAAAAAGAACATACCGATGTCGCACTCCTTCCGCATTGATTCAAAATGATGATTGTCCTATTATATACATAGCCATTAACCTGGAATAGTCTATAAAGTAAGATATTTCCCACGCAACGTCCGACCGCTAAAGGATGATGACCGCCTCTAAATCATGGCGACGATTGACACAGAAAGTGCGGCTGCTGCGATTCGGAAACCGAACCGACAGAGGTAGGCGCCAGATGCAGAGTTTTCTACTGAAACAACTGTTGCCGAAGGAGACGGCCATGGATCAGGGTCAAGAGGCACTGTCTTGAAGGCGCGCGACGCGTCCAAAACACTCGGCGCTCTACTGTGCCTGTTGAAAATTGAAACAAGTCAAACGCCGGATTTCCGCCATACATAGCAGGGTTCATACCGTGCGCCAGAAACACCATCCTGTAATCGGCAGGTATTCCCAAAGAGACTCGTGGCATTATAGATCGGGAGCGCAGCCATAAAATTGAGTTGATGGGACATGCACTCCGTTTGAAAACCAGGTGGGAGATGCCCGCTGTGGAGAAGCGCGTAGATCTTGATGACGCTCATTTGCGCGAAGTCCTGCAATAGAAAAAATTCTTCCGGTCAGGAAAAAGGCAGGGCATATTACGGGATTCAAACAGGCTTACTTCCACCTGATTTCTGGTCGCGTATGTATCTGGGACGCAACTGTCGTCCGCGATGGTTTTTGCCCATGCAGCCGAGCCTGAGATATTAGGGGACTGAGCGAAATCGAACGCATGCGTTGCCTGCAGGCAGTCAGTACCCAACCAGAACGGTGAGAAAGAAAGGCCTGACCTCATGAATCCAAGTGTCCATCGCGCAATCACCGAAAAAGTGCATGTCACCGGAGGTGAGAGTGTACGCTCGAGTATCACCCCCAAAAAGAAAAATGGTGCCAAGGAACCGGCGCAGGCCGACGGGTAGGCGCCCAAGGCGGTCGACGGCAGTGTCCATTGTCATGGTCGCATTGTCGCAGCGGCAAATGATGAACGGATCTCCACAATCCTCGTAGGTCACCGCCGTGGCGGTCAGTGTAGTTGCACATTCTGCAGGCGAGTTTTTGGCGCAGTTGAAAGGAAGGGCGGAAACTGGGGATTGTGTGTTTGAGGCGGGGGGGAGAGCTGCTGTCAGATCGAAGTTGTCGAAGTTCGTAGCCTGAGGACGTGACGACACAGGGGGGGATGACACTTCCACTTCAGCGACTGTGGAGACCACGAGAGAATGAAGAGACGAAAAGAAGCAGATTATCCAAGCGAGGGAGATAGAAAAGAAAAACATGGACCCAGCCCGGAGCTCGAGAAACCCAGTTTCGAGAGAAGGGGAAATGGGGAGAAACATTGTAGTCGCACGATCCTTGCATTAAAAACATAGTGCGCGTCTGCGCTGCAGCTAACACCTCGCCTTAAACAGGATGCGATGCGCAACGTAGATCGATGATCCCGAAATGTATATGCACAGCGCCGGCAAAGTGAGTGGTTCGAGCGGGAAAATCCGATGAACTAGGGGTGCTGTGCAGCGGGCGGGATGCAATCGAAAGAAAGGTTGTTATCCTGCAGCGACATTTATCGCCAGAGTTTTGATGCCGGGGTCCTCGGTGTCTACGCTGACAAGTGTTTAAGCCTTCAAGCACAAAGCGCTTGAGTGCTGAATTGACGCAAGATGACAGCAAGCAATTGATCGTGTCCCCGGCCAGTGTCGGTTCATCAAAGACTTCTTGAGAGGTAGAACAAAATCAAGCTGGAGTTTTAATCTGCCGCGATGGATAGATTGAAGATTCATGATGCATAGTAGCGAAAGTTATCAGCACACAAGGAGTGTCGCACGCAAACGCTGATAAAGGCCCCCAGGCCATCGGGAAAGAAAGAAACTGAAGCGTAGGCAGGAAAATCAAAAGCAAAGAGGGATACGGGTACAGCACAACATGACCAAACATCATCATCCTTTCAAAGCCACAAAATATTGGAAAAGCCTGATATTAATACATAACAGAAAAGAGTGCCGCGAGAAAGCGGATGAAACCGAGATACGATTCCTTTTTTCAGAAAAAAAATTGAGACGACAGGCGCGGTCGCGATTGAAATCTGCAAGCAGGTTGAGTTTTTTGGCGGTTTTGGTTCGGGAATTGAGTGGAACGAGCACTCAAATCGAACTGATGTCTACCCCCTCCGCGCGGAGAGTGTCCAGTACATGCAGCAAATCATCCGGGACACGTACAAATCGCAGCGCTCCCAGTGGGGTGCAACGACTGCGTAGGAGATCCGTCAGCAGCATGGCGTCGCACTCGAAGTTACCTTCAAAGGAAATAATCGTGACACGCGGTACAAGGTTCTCTCCGTCGTACGGCGTGCAGGTCAATCGTTTCGCTAAATCGGCATCGATGATCGGCCCGTTGAGGGTGAGGGTGAGGTGGCGGAGATCTGGGACACGGCACAGGACGGCGGGCAGCTGCGTCATGGGGCCATGGGAGCCGAGCGTCAGGTGTGTGAGAGGCGATGCTGAGCGGGCAAGGAAGCTCGCGATGAAATCCATTGTGGCGTTGGATCTGGGGTGGATTATGTTCAACCGCCGCAGGGAGGGAACGTCGATGTAGCGAAGAAAGACACAGTCCGAGTAGGAGATAGATAATGATTCGAGGTTGGAAAGAGTTGTGTGCGCAAGCTGGGTGGAGGTGTCGGCTGTACCGTCCCGCAGCTGACAAAAGGAAAACGAGACTTCGGTTAGCCCGGCGGCCAGTTGGAGGATACTCGGAATGTCCGATGTCGCAATCCAATGCATTTTGAGGCGCAATCTCTTTAATTGGGACAGCGATAGATGCATTCTGGGAACGAGGGGACGTCGGGACCAGCAAGCGACATGGTCGAATTCCTCTAGAAGGGGAGTATCCTGAAAGATGTTTTCAAATTCATAGTCTACGTCCTTGACTTCGACGGATAAGGAGAGTTTCGTCAATGCCGGGAAAGATGTAGGGAAATGATACTGCTCGATGTGTCGAACATCCCATGTTGTGAGTTCAAGGTGAACATTTTTCCAGCGGTGCGCCAAAGCAAACAAGGCGTTCAGGATGATAATCCTTGCATAATGATATCCCTGGCCCAGCGTGATTGTGAGAGGGGCGTGGGCAGAACGCTCGAGCTGGAGTAAAAGGAGGTGCGGGATAGCGGAGAGATTGTTGGGGATGTAGAATGAGGACAGGAGGTGAACGCGACTCCATATGTGGGGCATGGAAAGAGCGACAGCCCGCCAATGCCGACAAACTTTGCTCAACCGCCATTCTGGACCTGTGGCCGGATTCGGCCCTGACGCTAAGTCTCCGTGAACGGACTGCAGGAACATCACATAAAGAATGTCGACTGGCAGGCGTCAAATGGGCGCCAAGACCTTTCGGTGGTCCGCGATGAAATCCTGGAGTGCTTGACGTTTGACTGCGAAATCTTCCAGCGTTCGGGTTAATTCTGCCACCTTGTCGTCTAGCACGGTTATTGTCTCCTCTGCTGTTACTATGCTCCTGAGAATTTCAACTGTAGTAGATTTATCTGGGAAAATGGTATTGGAACGCAGAAGCTCCGGGCAGGGGGATGTAGGTGGCGCCTTTATTGCCGGCGCAGACTTGGGGAATGGGCCCCCGGGAATCCGCAACGAGAACAAGCGACATGGGAATGCGTCCTGGTGGGAGGAAAGATTTGTTAGTGAACGCGGTACTACGTGTTTTTTTCTTGGCGTACATTTTCCACCAGAGGCTGGGGCAATGATGCATCACCCTCGGTGATCCACCTAGGTGTCGCGATATATCAATCTCGGTCGCTGGCCTAAGTGGCTTGATGCATCACTGCACCTAAATGCTCCCCCACCTACCGGCGCCACTGGCAGCGAGCTAGATGTCGCGGTCGCTGGAGCCAACGACGGGGACGTGTGTGGCCATATTTGACAGCCAGATCACCTAAGCATCCGGATTTGGAAGGCGTCGATGAGGGGCTTTCCTCGTCGTGTGCGACGATGACGAGCAAAACAGGCCAAAAAAAATGCATAAAATCGAGAAGAAATCGGTACATGTAGTAGCATACGATAATAATACAAGCAGTGGTATGCGATAAGCAACGGTCATACATCGACATAAGTGGACTTCACCGGACGCGTACCACTCTCAGTAATCGGCTCGTCCTCGACATCGCTGTCCTCGCCCTCGACATCCTCCCACTCGTCAACCGCGTCCGAGACGTCTTCGCCGGCGCGACCCCGTCGAATGAGCTCTGGCAAGGCACTCCACTTGCTGATAAATGAATCGCGAAGTGCTAACCGCAGCGCCGCTTGTCTTGACACGTAGGCCGTTTCCCCCTCCCTCTGCGCGTCATCGACAAGCGCGCGCTGGTCAATCAAGCCCCTCCACCAGCCTGCCCACCAGGTGAAGAACTTGATGATGCGTCGCATCTCTTCCTCAAGTAGGTCGACCTCCTCGCACCAACGAAAACGCCTTGCGCGGGCCTTCGCCCATTCGATCCGTAAGGCTGCAGGTGGCGCATATAAGATGTTACTCTTGTAATCAAATGCAGCAGACACGTACCTTCGTTCATAGCCTGCGGTTCGCCGGCTTTCTGTGCCGTCGTCTGCGAAATCCATATCCACGACAGCGGACGCACAACCCGCTTTCTCCTTCCGAGCTTCCGCCGCTTTATTGCTGCTGATGACCCCTGCACTCCCCGCTGTCTCTCTGGGTCGCTGAACGTCGCGCGAGGACGCGCGCGGATGTCCTCATCCTTGAGCTCCTTCAGCGTTAGCTCCCAGCCGTGCTCCTCTAGTGCCCTCCCAAGCGACACCAGAGCTGAGCGCGCCGCGCGATACTGAGCAGCGGCACGTCGAATTCGGTCCTCCAACGCGTCGATCTTCTGCTTCGAGCGCATGTTGGAGCGGACACCCCGCTGGTGTTTGTCCTTGAACTTGTACATGTGAGTGCGAACGAGGAGATGCCGCCGAATGTCGTGGAGGGCTTCGTTGGCTTGCCCCACGCGCAGCCGGTACTCAATTTTTTGTACCTCCTTGCTGACATCCGACCGCTGTCTTCCCCGGGGTTGCTTCATCATCGCGGATGGCAGCCATAGAGCAATGTTTTGGACCTTGACCCCGGGCCACGGCCGTGTGCGTGCAGCCCGTACTCGCGCCTGATGCTCCCAGCGGCGCAGCCACTTGCATCGCGGAATGAAGCGCTCTTGCTGTGCCATCCAAGACTCGATCTTGCGGCGTAGCTTGCTGGTCCGCTCCACCATCGCGCGCCGCTGATCATCAGTCGGATGCTGACCGATGTCCGCCATGTCGAAAGCCAGCGTCCGCCTGTAACAGTGTTAATTGAGTAAAAAAAAGCCATGCTGCATTCAAAGGCACTTACTGGTGCTCCTCCAGCTGCAGCCCCATCGCGATCATCTCCGTGACATGCATCTCGTCTACCACGTCCCCTTCATCCTCCTTCTGCTCCTCCGCCTTCTTCGCCGCCTCCTCCGCCAACTCCCGACGAACCTTGGCCAGGTGGTCGTCCTTCTCCAACGTCTCGAAGGGGTTGGGTTTTGCCGCGTCCTTCTCCCACGCCTCGACCATCTTCGTCCATTCCGCAACCGCCTCCACCTCTCCTTCAACGCGAGCATCTCGTAACGACTGCTCCATGTCGTCCAGCGCCACCTTTGTCGCCACCATCTCTGGCACAGCCTTCTGCATCTTTCTCAGCATCCCACGTCCTTCGAAATCGGTTAACACGCTAAGTTCTCCCAATGAAAAACGGACATACCAAAAGCAATAATCTTTTTCCAGTTCCAGTCGTTAAAGTGTTCGTTGAGACAGTCGCGACGCGCGCCCGGGCCCATTTCCTTCGTGCTCCCCGCCAGCGGATTGATATTCGCCCACCCGCGCTCCGGAGCCTCACCGTCCGTTTGACCAACGTAACGTGTTAGATTGAATGAGTAGAGCAAATTACAGGCTTCGATGTGGGCGGGGAGGTGGAATTTGGGGACGAGGAACGTCACAAAAATCCTCTTGTCGTCCTCCCTCATGCGCAGGTCGGGATCGTATGTCTGCATGCGTTTCCAGATATTCAGATGCCACTGGCATGCGATGTCATACGACACAAAGAATCGTAGGAGCTCTGTGCCAGCGATGCTCTTGAAAAACATGAAGTCCATGTTAATGTACCTGTAGTCCAATTTTAATTAGTCGTTCATTCCGCGAACACCAAGACATCAAGCTTACCTCTCGCCCAGCTGCAAGTCTCCTACCGCTAACGGACGTTTCATGTTGTGGCGGGCGCAGTCAACCGCCCCAATCCCTGAGGACGCTGTGCCGCGTGCCTCGCGATCGGGCTTGTCTACGGCGTCGTGCGAAACACATGTACTTCGCTGATACCGCCGTGAGCTCGTAAACTTTATGCAGAACAGGGCGCTCACCTCCTGGGGTTTGTCCCAGTGCTCCTGCACATGCGCCATATATTCCTTCACCTCCCCATAAAACGACAGGCCGTCGCCCAGCCCGGGATCCTTTTCCTCGGTAGAAACATCCTTCCGCTTCAGCCGGAAATTGGCGTCCAAAGCCAGGAACAATGCGTATAAGAACCTATGAGAGCCAGCGTTAGAGTTCAGCTCATCAGAAAGCTGACATATGCGTACTGTTTCTCCTCAGCCTCCGACTGCCAACCATCGTCGAGGTTCTTGCCCGGCTGAGGGCACGCGGGGCAGAGCAAGGCGCATCCGCCTACTGGAGTACCCGCGATACCGGCTGGATCATGGCCACACCCGCCCTTCTTGAGCATGTCGAGATTGTTCCACTCCCGAGTCATGCGCCGAAATTCGTGGTACCTGTCCTGTGAATATTTTTAGCAACGCAAAAGATCAAATGAGTGGTCTTTAACATACCGGCGCCAGGTTCAAGCCCGTATTGTCGGATTCTCGAGCCAGGCTATGATAAAACTCGTATGCGGAGCATTTTGACTCGAACGCAAGGAGTTCGTATCGATCGAGCACGTTGAAGGTAGCCGCGGTGCGGGGAGACGCGACAGTGGCAGGGTATAGACGCGCCATCATGAGTTGAGTGGTGTGCGCTCCGCCCTTGCCGCAGCCGCAAAAATCGAGAAGGACCCTGTGAACGCCGTGCTCGTCGATGATCACGAAGTCGTCCCCTGGGGCCCTCTCAGGCAGGAGGCAGAAGTGCCTGCCCACCCAGTGCCCCAGCTGGATGCGCATCCCAAGGTCAGCCAGGGTCTTCTTTTCGAAGTAGGTGTCATTCCAATACTAATCCTCATCAGCAGCAGATCTGGCGTCGAAGCAAAAAAGAACCCACCTGGACGCGATGCAAGGGATGTCTGGCGTGCTGGGTGAAGAGGCAATCCTTGCACACCATCTCGCCGCCGGACATGCAGTCATTGCATCGATACGCTGCCTTGCCAATGCTACAGCTGGCGCACACCGAATACGAGCGGTGGTCGGCTCGGCCTTCCAGCAGCAGCAGCAGTGAAAGGAACTCCTCCCAGCTATGCATGACCCACTGAGCCAGAGGATCGTCCTGAGCACACAGATTAAATCTTATCATATGTATCCAAAAAAACATGGGACATACCGAATCTCGCAGCTCCCGCCCACCCTCGTCATCCGAATCCAGTCCTCCAGTCTGCTCGTAAAGAGGATTCTGCTCCGTCGATGTGGCTGGCTCAGGCTCAGGGTGGAAGTAATCGCCCGCAAAGAGCTCGCGCACACCGGCTGCATCCGTGGCTCGCTTTGTCGGCGAAGTGGGAACGGGGACAAGACGGGCTGCGTGGAAAAGAGAGCCGTCAAGGCCAATCTGGGTGCTCTCCCGGAGCATATGCTCTGTGTTGCCGGGGTGCAGAGGGCCGGAAGCGTCGTTATCCTCGGCATCTGAGTCGGGGAAGTCGTAATGGCTGCCAAGTTCTTTGGGTTGGGACATAGAGCTGCCAAGGTTGACCTGGGTGCTCTCCCGGAGCGAATGCTCCATGTTGCTGAGGTGCAGAGGAGGCCCGGAAGCGTTGTCGTCCTCGCCGTCTGAGTCGGAAAAGTTGTAATGGCTACCGATAATCTTGCGTTTGTGCATGGGCGGTAAGAGAGGGAAAGATGTAGTGAAAAGAGGGTAGAGACAGGTAGAGAGGTGACGGTGGATACGCGGTGGTCCGACCACCGCGTATCCACAAGATGAGACAAGTTAAAAATGAGATTGATCTTATCAGCATCAACAATCGCAGATGCAGCACGTGCATCTGCGCGCCTGCTTTTCGCCATCTCCAAGATCCTCCCCTCCATGTTGACCGGTAAACGCTCCCGAATTCATCATACTAAAGCTTATTTTTATGCAGCTCGACAGAATTTTGGAGATCCTCAGAGCGGCGAGCGGTACTGCAATATGGATTACATTCTTTCAGAAGCTCTGTGCGTGTTTTTTATCCCATCCTTCCTACCGGCTCACACAATCTTAATCACAGCCTCTCGCAACTCGTCCTCGTCTACGACACCTGCTACCAACTCAAAAAACCGACCCAACAAAAGTCTGTGGAGGTCGGTAATTATGACGACCTGCCTGACCTGGAACCAGGCGATGCTGTTGAAGCCTTTGTTGACATAGGTTGGGTCAAGAGGCGCAAACATTTCCCCACTCGTTCTAAGCTCTAGTACCAACTTATCCGGTGTACCGCACTTGTTTAATCAATTGTATTCCACGAAAACGCCAGTGAACTTCGAACCGATGCTACTGAACGCTAGCTACTCCGCCATCCGGGCCACCTCGACTGCTGAGCCTTCCTGGCCCTTGTTACAGCTTCCACCAGCGCCAAAATCGGAGGGAGTCGAAAGACTGAGTATACCATAAGTCTATACTGCTGTCGACAAAATCAAAGCGCTACGCACGTTTCAAATAGCTGGACCTTGGGTGTCTCTAAGATTCTCGGTGGGCGAAATGAATGTTCTATCTGGAGGGAATGCCGCACACCTGCGGGCATTTCGTAGCTCGGCCACAGCCTAAGTGTGAGAGCGTCCCATGCCGCTTCCAGCGGATCTCCTCTGGCATAGGACCGCTCGCAGACAATTCGTGTCGCATCGAGGGAATCTGAATTCGACTCGCAGTCGGATTCGTCTGATAAACCTGAATCCCTAAGCTCAAAACAGAGTTGAGCGCACATTTTTTAGGAATACGAAACGGCGCACATTGAAACCCCATCCGCCGTGTCGGCCAGCTCTTCAGCGCCACTGAATCCAACGTCAGACATGCAAAAGAAAAAGAAAAGGACCGACCCAGACGCCTGAGGCTCCATGAAGCCGTCCATGGCTTCGTTCCACGAATCCGAAACCCACGTTTTGACGTCCCCGGCGTTGGTTGCATCCGCGGCTTCAAGCCGCCGCCGCTCTCGAATTTCAGCCCCACGATCGGTAGATGGTGCTGGACTATGCGCCCTTCGGAGCTGTCCTGGAGGGAGAAAGTTCAGAATGTTGAGCTATGAGCTAATGGAACATGCACACTTGGAACACACATACTCAAGACGCGTTTTTTCTTGGGCATCGTTGGCGAGACGGGGGAGGGTGGTGCGGTTCTCCGGTGATATAGTCAGCCGCAACCGTCCTTCCTACTTGAGGTATTCAGTCAGCACATGTGGTATCGAAACAACAATCAATTTATTTCCACGCTTCCATCACTCCAATTTTTTCAGATGAAGATTCAGCTCGGCTATGGAGATATGTTCGCGAACAGGCTCCTCCTCCTCCTCGGGCTCCGGATACAGAGGCGCTTTCGAAAGATGAGCAACCTGTAGGAAGGATAAAATAGAAGGAAAGACTCACTATACGCCTCGCAAAACTTCTCACTGTGCTCAATGCAGCAAATGATGAGTCGGCGCTCCTCCTCCAAGACCTTCAGCTCCTCCTCCCAACAAACAGCCTCCTCTGAGGGCCGCATCTCCGCCTCGAATGCTAGATCCTCGTCGTCGAGGTCGTATCGATTCCGGATGGAATCAACTTGAAGCTGTGCCTTGATCATGCGCTGTTCTACCGCCAGTTTCATGGCATTCAATGCGGCTAGAAAAAATGCGTCAGCAAGGACCTGCCTTAGACAGCCACTGCTACCTATATGCTCCAGGCGCAGATTGTGGTCGGGCAATTCCATAGATGAGGCGAGATGAGCGTAAAAAGGCAAAGGACAGGAGATGAATTCGCACGCAAACGCTAATCCATCTTGATTCCGCTTGTTTTTTCTCCATTGGTGTAAGGTTCGCATCTGTTCGCATGTGCGCTTAGTTCTCGCTTGCTTGGTCAAAGCGGGGCCTGTTTGCGCACTCACAAAAGTTGACGGTTATTATGTGGAGGCCGTCGTGAGCGATGACAGCGAACGGATCTGGAAAAGTGAAATACGCGCTCTGCAGCTGGCAAGAAACACACCTCGTAGGACAAATAAATTCATCTCGGTGATGAGAGTTGGGAAAGAGATCAATTTCAGGAACCTGTCAGCGTCTCGTTTCTACATGTGCAAACAACTCGCCTTTCCAACAAAACATGCTGGCAGCATTGAATAAACAGGCCCGCAGCATCTGCGCAGCATTCACGCAGCATTCGCGCAGCATTAATAAACATGACTGCTGAAGCCTTCCTGCAAAAAATAAAGTTGTCCTTCTCCACCATGTCGTCCAAGAGCTCGCCTGCTTTCACCGTGCCCTTCCTTTCGCACCCGACAGAGAAAACCGCGTGGTACCTGGCCACTGCCCCATTGGCCGACGGTGTATTTATCTCCCGTGACAGGTCAGCGTTGGACTAGACTATTTACATGATTTCACAGCTCACAGCGACGATCAGAGCTAGGATGTTTGATGCTTGGGACGCCGACCTTGCGGAACCAGAGTACGGCTTTGACGCCAGCGATTACCCGACGTATGCCGCCGCCACCCAATATGAGCGGGACCCGACGGGTAAATTCAAGCAAGTCGCGACAATTTATTTCGTGGTCGATGATTGTGATGAAATTTTCTTCGATGCGTATGTCTCATCTCTGTTTCGAGATGGGCGGCCTAACCTCGCCTTTTCTAAACCCAGCATCACCGCGGTGCAGAAGCTGAACGCGCTGCCCGACCCCTACGCGGCCATGTTCGTCACCGCAGAGAAGGAGGAGGCTGAGCGTCGCGTCCGTCAATAGTTGTGAAGTCCTCGCCTCTCGATCATACTGTTGTCCCTCTCTCTCGCAGCCTTGCTACCTTGCTACGTACTCTCTGACATGTCTTTCTCTCGCGAATGTTTGCTAATCTCCGTCACGTCGCTAAATCCCATAGCTATCTACCAGATGCTGTCTGTACCATATATTGAATTGATCAACTCGTTGGAATAAAGGAAATCTTAAGTGTCCCCAAGTGATAATCCGGCGGCGAAGGTTTTTTCCTAGGATAGAACTGCAACCAAGGCCGCCCCGCGTTGCGCTCTTCCCATCCTTCGCGGCAGCGCAAGGCGTATTCGACGTGCTCTTTTCGTATCTTCCTCATCACCTCGGATTCCAGCTCCTTTACGTCGTTGGGGTGTTCTTTAGCGGGAATGAGCTGGCGTCCTAACCACTGTAGCACCTCAGAGCTAGGCTCACCCCCTCGTCCCTCAACGAAATCGAGCACCTCTTCAATAGATTAATATGTACATAGAGCTGCATAATAAAAATGATCTTACCTCGCTTGAACCGGTGCTCCAGTGAGGCTGCGGAGGCTGCAGAACCTTCGGTTTGGGATTCGGTTTGAGTTGCAGCGTCGGGCATGGGTATGCAGGAGAAGAAATTGTGATTTATCCGGGGTTACATTCGTCCGTACTGTGAAATAATCCGATGCGCATCAAGGATCTACAAATTCAGCTGCCCGATCGCCCTCTAGCTCATCAATATTTGAAAATGGGTCCATTGCCCATTGCCACCGAGCCCCTGGCCCCCCATCAACGTGTTCCTTCGCCCGCCTTCCCTCCTCTGTTGTCAGCAGGGCCTTGGCCGTCTGGAATCCATACGCTGCCCAGCGAAAAAGACCTCCAGCGGCGTACTGTGTCATCGAGTGGCGGGCTTTGTCGGCTGCAATCGGCGTGTTGCCATGGTTCATGCAGCCGGAAGGGATCAGGATCGATGCGCCACTGGGGAACTCCATCACAAGGCGGATCTGCTTGAGGTACATGTGGCCACCGCGCTTGTGATCAAAGTCTCCACTGGACGTTACCCCGCAGAAGCCGTGAGCCAGGTTTTGAATGTCGCAGTGGTCGAAGGTGAACGTGTCTGGGCCGCAGTTAAAAGTGGCGGCAGGGAATATCGAGTTGCTGAAGAGGTGAATGAGTTTGGGATGCCGCTCGAATAAAGCCTTGAGGACACGGCAGTAGTATCTATAGAGTTTGGGCGCGTAAATGGCAAAGCCCGCTGGGTCAAATAATCAATAGCCGTCCACCTGCATTTGAATAGAACACCTACCAGACTGAAAAGCCATAATCCGCCGTATTGCCTTGCTGCGCAACAGTCGGCGTAGCAGACGTCGAATGCGTCGATTGTTGCGCAGGTTGCCCGGCCGCTGCCGAAGGAGTCAGTGGCTGGAAGGGATGTTGCAGGGGTGACGTACGTGTTGGCCCCCACCGAAGCTAACCCCCGCCGTAACTGAGAAGTAACGACCTCGACGGTGCGGTGCGCGAGACCACAGACCGTGGTGTGTCGCATAGCGCCGGGCTCGCCGCAACTCCCTCGCAGCCTCCTTGATGACGTCGGCCCAGTCAGGGTCGTCCGGTGTACCCAGCAGCACCGCGATGATGCGACCCGCCGCGTCCACAATGAGCTTGGGATCGCTAGGATGGGCGTTTAGAGGGAATTAGAATGAGCATATAGTAGACCTACCGTCCATTCCACTCGACATATTGGTAGCCTTCTTCCTCCAGCTCAGGCAGGGTGAAAACGCGCCGTGAACCGCTTGACCTGCTCCCGATCCACGCACCCCCGCCGGACTTGGGAAGATTTGTCGCATCAAAGTCCACGGCGTGGGGTGCCTGTTCGCGGTAGCTCTGAGAATAGCGGGGATCTGGGACACGGTCATATGGGGTCTTCGGCGCCTTGCTCTGGTTGCGAACACGTCGACGAGCAGCTGCGCCCAACTTTCTGCGTCGAGCCTCGGCGTGTGGGAGTGAGCTTGACGAGGAAGCAGTGGGTGGCAGGCGTGAGCTGGATGATGGCGTGCTGGCCGCCAGACACGTTTTGGACGAGCATGACGGCGGCGATGGGGAAGGTTCGCGTGTGGTCGGGGCAGAGGACATGGGCGACGAGGGCGCACTTGACAGCGGCGAGGGAGGTTGCGAGGGAGTATGCACATCCTCCCACTCGTCATCGTCCTGCGCTGCGTTTGTGCCGGCATCGAGCTCCGCCGCACGCATATCAGCTGCGCCCATGGCGTCGGCGAGAATGGCATGGATAGAGGCGCCTGTACGCACAACCTCGCATCGGCGCCCGTTGATCTTGATATTGTCGAGTTCATAGGGCGAAAATTGCGCGCCGCTGCGGGTGGCCCGCGGCATAGAGCACGCGCGCGCCGCGGAGACGCGCCCTGCCTAGGGTACAGAGTCAGTAATCAGGTAGACATGTAGGGGATGGTTTTGGAAAGATAGAGGACTACGGATAGGACGACGACTCGTGAGGACGGCAGGCTACCGTAGGACATGCGGTGATATCCAGCGTGCAGCCCACCCACCGCCCAGAAGCGCCTCATACACCAAACCGAAAAATAAAATAAAATCAAGCCGAAAAGATGAATACGTACCTAGGAGGTGGTGGTGGTGCAGAGACAGACTTTCGGAGCGCATTGGCGCCACTTTTAAGCTCATCGTCGTGTGGGCGGATGGACGTAAAAAGATTGTGAGCGTGATGATTGTCACGCTCACGCACTTTCGGAAGCCATCAATCGCGAGACGTGTCGTGTCGTTTTCAAGTCAAAACACGTCGTATTTTAGTGTGAGCGTGTCGGATAGTACATAAACACGTATGGAAGTCAGATGGAGTAGTACTTGTAGCAGAAAAGTATAGTATGAGCACCGTGAGTGAGTAATCCTAGCTAAGTGGGCGAGTTCACCGCCTTGAGCCTGTCACCAACCTCCTTGAGATTTGGGAAGATGCGGAGGAGGACACCGGGTGGGGCTTTTGCATAGGCTACTTCGCAATCCCGCCTACTCGTACTCAGATATGTCAAAAATAAACAGAATAATGAACGTACCATTGCGATGGACCGAAGACTTCGCCATTGGACAGAACATGATGAGGCCCTACCGAGGCCGAGGCAGCGGCGGGCTGCTTGACTGCCGCTGAGCTGCTCGCCTCAGCATTGTCACCGGCACAAACCGAGCCTGCGTCACCAGAGGGGTCGGGCGTAATGGCGAGCAAGCGACGACCATCGGAGCCATACGCGCTCGCGTGCACTGGGGAATTGGTAGGGGCTTTGCGGTGAGGGCGGTCGGCGGCGGGGCGGAACTTGGTGCCTGGGAGGTACTTGGTGGCAGGGGGAATAACAACGGTGGGCGCCTTGATGGGCACAGGGAAGCCGTGGATAGCGGGTGGGGCTGGGACGTGAACCTTGAACGTAGGCTTTTGGCCGACGTATTTACGAATGAGGCGGGGAGTAGCGACCGGCGCAGGCGGCGTGTAGTCCTTGATGATATCGGTGGCGCCTAGGGCTTCAATCTCCTTCTGCGTGCGCTGGAGAGGCAGACCGTCGAGGACCGGGTGATTGTGCGTGGTCTTACACCACTGGAAGATGCGCTGCGACATCGCAACTGCTCCGTGCACGGAATAAACCTCTACATGGTCCTACTGCTTTTCCGCCTCCGCAGCACCGATGCTGGTCATACATCCTTCAGGTTAGCAAGGGCAGGAGCTTGACAGAGCGCAGAGGCTTTACTTACCGGCTCGTACAAACGCCCACACCCACAACGAAATGATAACGCTTGGAGCGGTGTTTCTCGTGCGCCGCAGGGCCTTTGTAGGTTGTATCTGGAAGAAGAGCAGGTGCGCAAGCGCGGTAGTGTACATCCGGGTCGTCGGGGGCGCGAATTCCTGGCACAGAGCCATTTGGGACTAGGTCCGGGCGTTGGGGCATGGAGTGGATGAGTGGAGAGAGGGAGAAGTACGAGTTCAGCGCAGAGAATGAAAACAAAGCGAATGTTGAGAAAAAAAAGGAGGACGTGGGTGGTGGTGGAAGAGAGCAAGCGTGACTGCGGAATTGGGCTGCGCCGCAGAAGTCACTTATAGTCACGCACTGTGACACTGTTCTGAAAACTCAAATGCGACTGCGCATGGGTGACTCAAGGCGTATTATAATATTCTGAGTTGTACAAAGTGTAGCTAAGAATGAACCAAACATTTGGGAGCTTTATCGGATATGAAAGCGGGATGAAGGAAGTTGGACAACAGGTGAATCGAACTGGACATGTTGTTTTAGCCCCTGCGACTCGTCAGCTTCACTTGAGGACATTGTAGCTGTAGTTTCATACCATGCTGATATATTCAAATGAGTTATGCGTATCAAAATTTTGATTTGGAGAAGTTGACAAATCTGAAATCTGCGAGATTGAGGCGAACAGGGCACTAAGGGATGATAATCAGCCGTTCAGCCATGTTTCTGAGGTCCACTGAACTAACCAGATTCAAAAATATATGCTTGGCCGCGGTTTCGAGGTGAATACTGACAATGACTTTTGGACTTGGCTTGGGTGCCGCATATTCAACGTATGCCTTGAGCGTCCGCTGAGTGAAGTGCGTACCAATTTTATTCTTTCGGTGCGAACTTGAAATATGTTGTTAGAGTGAGTGAAAAGCAATATATGACGCGATCTAGACAAATATAAGTTGTTGTAGGGAAACGCTAGAATCGAGTTTGGCGAGTGGGGTATTGATCAAGCAATCAAGACTAGGCCTACCAAATTTGCTGCATTTTGATGAGAGGTTCAAAGGTATTGTGGAATATTGTAAGCCACAGTCTTTGACGTCGCTCGAGGGCAGGTTGGCTGTGCTGGGTGGGGACGCCGAAGGATGGAATACGGAGGTGGTTGAAAAAGCAAGCGGCAAGCTAAAGTACCAGAATTACAATCGTGAGGGTGTTGATTGAAGGCAGAATCACTTGTTATAGTGAGCCAATGATTGAACGAGCGCTCAAGAGGATAGCAGACAGAAAGTGAGGGACTAGAGTGGGTTCAACGAAAGAGTGATTGAGTCATGTGACCTCATCACTCTTTTCTCTTTAAGTCCATGGCCCCGGTACAACGTCAAGGCAAGAAGGCCAGAAAGCGCAAGGGAAGTACGCTCGGGTGAGTGTGTGCCCGCAGATTGGAAAACAGCTTATTATCCCAGGCCTGAGGCTCAGAGCGCGCAGGAAGAGATTGCCGCCGAGAAGCGCCGGGAGGCGGCAGCCAAGTATTATCGAGAACATCCGAGTTGCACGCACAGCATAAAAGGTAGGCTCCCTCAGATTCTCCAGTTTTCGCGACTTGTATTTTGAAAACAGACACACCCTGCGACTTTCTAAAAGACAGTGGGACCCATCGAAGGATTGCGAGCCCACGCCGAAGGAATCAATATCTGAACCCACGCCGAAGGAATCCGAGCCCACGCCCCTCAACGAGCAGTCCCTACGACGGCTTGGATCTCTGAAATCAACTGTAATCCTCTCAGAGCCCGGTGATCGCGACAATCAGCCAGTACACAGCCTGAACAACAGCGCATCTGGGTTCTGCGTCGCTCAGCAAACTGTGCATTCAAGGACGTCTGCGGAACGGATCGCGGCGGCCGCCCTGGCCGCCCTGGCACTTGGCAGTCCGCCACAGGAGGTTCAAGAACTCACTGACGAACAGTGGGACGCTATAATGGCTTCAGATTCATCTGGGTGAGTTTTCATAAAGCTTCGGTGATATTGAGGTCAATGATAAGATAATTTTTGCTAATCTCAGTGGTGTTGGCGTCGCCCACGAGTCACCGTGGGCTGCTCCTCCGAAGCAGAGCATTGCTGGCAACCGGGATGGGGAGCCATCCGATCGGGTCAATACTGCGCAGAAGCTCGTTGCCAAGCTCAATCGTGGTCCGCTGAGCGGACCGACACCAGCCGAGGTGTATCTTTGGGATGATGTGATTGTCGATGTGCCGCCTTTTCTGAAGACGATGAGAGCAAAGGAATGGATGAAGGTGGAGCAATGGGCTCAGAATGTTGCGTCCTTTGGCCAGGATGGCCTGACACAGTTTCTCAAATCCGAACGCGAGTGGCTCGAGGCTCGGGAACGGTGAGTCTCGACCAATCTTTTTTCTCGCCAGAACAGCACTGAAACATTGTATCATCCTTGCAGATTGACTGTGCAACGGATGTGCGACCAATGGGGTCATCCTACTAGCGACATTTAGGGTTGGATCACTTACTCACACCTTTTCTCATCAATTACCCACACTTGTTTCTAAATTCTCGAAGCTTCCCATCGTACGCGCCGCCTATTTCTTGCTGTAACGTACCCACGATATCTCCGCATGTATTGTTCGTCGAATAGCAAATTGATTACTGATGTAATTTTTTTTCCCGGGCATGTGAGCATCAAGTGAGGGGACAAGCACGAGGATTTATTATTCACGGGGAGAGTACACGACACGTAGCACGGTAATCTACGGCACATCATTATTTCGTGGCCGCCTCAACGGGAGAGCGGAGACCTTCGCTGAGAAGCAAAGAGACGTCAGTTGAGAAGACAAACATAAGAAACAACAAGAAGCACACCTATGGGCGGCAGCGGAATCGACATCGGCGGGATCGAAGTCGGCGTCGGAATCCGAATCGATGATGACAACGGGAACGGAATGGGCGACCGCAGGGGCAGGACCAGAAGGGGCGGGCGCAGGGTTAGCGGCGGCGGGAACGATGGGGGTATCGATCCACTTCTCCACCTTACCGGCTTCGAATTGGGCGCGGTAGAAAGCCAGCGCCTCAACGCGGCTGTCCTTCTTCTTGCGGTACCCTTTGGGGACGCCGGAAATGTTCACGCTGGCGTCCTCGCTGTTATGGTTGATGTTCAGCCCATGGTAAAATAATAAGAATCAAATACTTACGAACTGATGAAGATACCAGGCTCGCGCCCGATAGTAACCATTTGATAGGCAGAGTCGTCACAGTAGCCGGCTGGGTGGGATGTCTCGAGCTGATCTGGGGTGAGGGCCTGTCGTCGGACCCATTCGACCAATGCTGTAGACAGGATGAGTGTTGAACATGGAAGATGGGCGTAGAACTCACGGGCTGGAGGTGTGGATGCAGCAGCAGCTGCTTCGACCACGACTGCGAACGCATGCCGAATCTGATCTGATTTGGTATCAGTTAGTGAGGTAGAGGAACGGTAAAAAGACTCACCCTTAACATCCAGGCAGGCGCCGGTCATCTCCAGAGCTTTCCTGGACAGTGCAATCCCGGGCACAACGTCTGTAAAGAAGGTTTAGTATTGTGGAACGAGTAGGGAAGGTACTGCTGACTTTGCACATCGATGCACAGGCGAGTGAGATCGAGGGACAGGTGGGACAGATTAGCCACCATGGCAAGCAGCGCGTCCATCTCTGCTTGAGAGGTGGAGGCGGTGGTCGCGGAGGGTGCGTTGTCTGACATGGCTGAGGGTAAGAGGGAAGGAAGAGCGAGGTGATCCGATTGCGATAGGGTTGTTAAGCTGCCCAGGCCGGGTCCAGAAACAAACATAGGGCGGAGATTGATAACGAGGCGCGTGGTGATGGAGTGAGAGGAGCTGATGGAAAGATCTTTGAGAACGCATGGCTCGGACGACCTTTTAGGGAACTTGGCTTACCTTTTTGGGGATGAAAAAGCTCAGGGCGGTATTTTTGAAAGGGTTTTTGCAATTTGTGACAAAAAGTCAGATATTTGAACTAATGTTTGGACTGTTAGGTGACTGATGCATCACACCACAAGTGTCTTTTCTTTTACCTTCGCGAACTTACCCTTCCTCGTCGCCAACTCCGTCGGCATTGCCAACGCGTTGTTCCTTAGCCCTACCCGAGGAGCACATCCTTCACCTCGCCCAACATGCCTCCCAACGGCTGGACGACCGACAACGAGTTCGCTTTTCTTTGGAGCCAAATCCCGGAGTACATAAAGTGCAAGGCGAACGGCACGTTTTGGAAATTCTGGCCCGTGTTCTATGCCGAGTGGTTCCGTAGGTTCCCCGAGGAGGCACGCTTGGGCTTTGGTGGCGTCACCGCTGAAGGGGACGCCATCAAGCTGACAGCGGAGCAAGAGGTTGTCGCTGGGAAGGCTCTGGAGAAGAGGAAACAGGTTAGACGCGTTTTTTTTTCCTCTACAAAGACGGCATGTCGCTGACTTACATGTAATCTTTCAGCAATTGGAGACCTGGTTCCGCTGGCATTCGAAAAAAGTCAATAAACCTGCCGTTGCACAAAATAAGGCGGACTACTCGCTCGGTAACGAGATGTTCAAAAAGAAACTGCCTCGTCGGCGAGCGCATCGTCCGAGGGAGTTGTTTCAAAAACGCAATAAGGCCCTCGTTGACGACGCGCTGGACGTCGAGGGTTTCTTCGAGGTGAACGAGGCGCATAGGGTTGCCTCGTTGGCCGACTTGGCTGATGAGACTGAGGAGGAGAAAAACGCGCGCATGAAAGCGGCGCAGGCTGAGCGCATGAACATGCGGACACGTGTGGTGGATAGGTTGTTCAGCGAGGCGTCGGAGGATGAGTTGCGCTGTATCAACGAGCTGATCGAGGGGGAGCAGCAGGAGATTGCGGCGGCGGGCAACGGGAAGAAGAAAAACCGACAGGAGCAGAGGGAGCAGGACGAAGAGGCCGCGGCGAGAGAGCCAACGCCGGAGGAGTACCAAATGTAGGTGTCCGCGCTGCTCTTGGTACAATATTCCTGACGACCAAAAATCCATAGGGCTATCGACGAGTCTCCAGAGGTGATGGCGAGAGTTCACGAGGTACTGGCAAAAAGAACGGGTTGGTACGGGATTACGATTTACGGTGGTCCCAACCCGCGCTACGGCGGTGGGTTGAGCATGAAGAGGTGATTCCAAATCGGGCTGTGTGTGTGTGTTAGCTGACAACGACTTCAGCGTCTGTTTTGGTCGCACCCTCGCCGGCAATGACTTTGAGACAGCGCACACCTCATTCGACCACTCCATCAGCAAATACTTTCAAGCGTTTCTAAAACGCAGTTTCCGTAAGTTCCGCAGCTCTGAAAAGCCCTGTAAAACGCGACTTACGTCTTTTTTTACTCAGCTACCGAAGTGCGTCGCGCGAGGGCTCTTCAGCAGCTGGCAGACACGGTGGATGCAACTTTACCTGCCCTGGATGGGCTTTTTCGACTGCCGGACGAAGAGATCCTTCCTCCTCCTGCACCTCGCACAAAACCCAAGCGTATACGTACCAAGACGAAGAAGAACCCTGGCGGCGTGCCTGTGCCTGCTCCTGCGCCCAGCTCAGCCCCATCGACTGGCGGCATCCCGGTGCCTTCTCCTGCGCCCATCTCGCCCACATTAAACTCTTCTGCGGCTGCTCCTGCATCCATGTCGCCCATATCCACCTCCATTGTGCATGCCTCGCCTAACTCCCCTCCCAACTCTTCACCACAACCAGATTATACCTCCTCATATGGGCTTGATTCCGGTTCAGCCCGCGCTGGACCGCAGAACCGCTTCGACGATGATCCATTCTACGACTCATCTCAAGAACAAGACAACGCCCCACCGTGGCCGGCCGGTATGGGACCTCCGTCCAGTCCCAGAACTGCTGAAGCAAATGCGAGTGCGGAGCGCGGCATGGCGCATGGCACGACATACAGGCACGCGGCGCGTCCTTCTAGCCCGCCCATCGACCCGGCACTGCTCCAACTCCACGGTTCTACGCGTCCCAACGGTCCACGGCCAGCGTGGAGGGGTGTTTTGGGTAGCGTCCCTGCCTCCCCTACTCGGACAAGTAACGTCATGGGGTTTAACTTCCCCACGACCGTGGCGTCGACATCCACGCCCGCATCTCAGCCACCTTCAGGCTTGAACAACCTCATTAACCGATTTCACCACATCATGGATGTTCCTCGCCCCGACGTCGCGTCCACACTGTCCCTGGCGATCAGCCCGCACCCTGCCATGGTTTCCTTAAACTCACCTGCGCGCATCTCGCGAATCTCAAGCACGGTGGCTGGTGCATCGCAGGTGGGGGAGTCTCTGCCCGCTGGGAGTCAAAGCACCACGGTGGAGGCGCCCTCAAATGAGGCAACGCCCTTCCAGATTTCGTCGCGCCCCATGGCCAATGATCCAAACCCACCGAAGAAGGTGAAGGCAGGAGCAGCGCAGGAGAAGACGGGGAGAGGGAGGGGTGGGGGCCGCAAGCGGTCGACAGATGCAGTGACGAAGGAGGCAGCGGCGAAGCAGGCCGCGAAGGCACCGGCGACAAGGGGAAGGAAGAAGGGGAAAAGCGCGGCGGGTGCAGCAGCTCGCGATGCTGATGGGGCCCTTGATGACACCACCAATCTTGACAACGAACACGATGAACGGACCAGCACGCCTGTGACCTCGGCTGCCCCCGTGCCTGCTGCTCCCGTTCCCGCCGCCCCCACCCTCATCTACAGCGCCACCAACAACAGCGCTGTATACGCGAAGATGGCTCGCAAGGAGGAGGCGGAGAAGAAGGCCAGGGAGATCGCAGCAAGGAAGGAGCGGGCGAGGGTGCACAATCCAGATGGTCCCAGCGATCTGGTGATTTTACCTGGTCGAGGTCAACGCGCTCGCAAGCCGACGAAGAACTTCGATGGATCGGCGGTGGCGCTAGAGAAGAAGATGACGCGGGCAGAGCAGCAGGCGAAGAGGAACGAGCCCTCGGAGAACGCGCTTCTAGCGCGGACGGGGAGGAAGCGCGGGGCTGAAGACCCGCCGTCCGCGCCGTCGCGTGCGGCCAAAAAGTAGGTGCCCATGTCGCGAGCCTTACCAAAATATTGACGCGTATCCCAGATCAAAGAAATGATCGACTCGCGATATCCATTGGCTGCTCTACGCGTTGTGCTGCTCAACCAGCGCAGTATTCTTTTCTCTACTCGTTACTCCCATTTCCCATGCCGCAGGTTGTGCTGCTCAACCAGCACAATGTATTTGCTGATCGCTGCTCAACCAGCCGTGATTACTATGCACCTCCCATGCCAGCTCAACCACTACGTGTTTCTTACCGCCCTATTAAATACTGCTGTTGGCTAGATACTCGAAAAAATTCACGTCGTTTCTGATGGGCATGGCCGGATTTGGATTTGGACTTAGCGATTTTCTGTGCTCAAAAAAGAGCATAGTGCATTTAAATTTAAAAAACACTACCTACGAGAATCGAACGACAAACGTCCGAAAGGTCGGTATCAGGAAAATAAGGTACAGTAGCCACTTTACCAAAGATAAGTTAGAACATCAGTACCGGTAGATGCTGAGTGCCTGCGGAGTAGATTAACAAGACATTAAAAAAAAAATAGATATACATACGAAGAATCGTCGAAGATGAAGGAATTGCGATGCGAGCTGCGAAGTTGGGGGGGGTGGGGATACGTGTAAACGGCAGGTGCTGCAAATGTGCCGCAGACGAGGCGAGAGTACCCCAGCATCGAGCGGCGGGCACCGAGCGGCGGGCGGCGAGCACCGAGCGGCGGGCGGCGGGCAACGAGCAAGGTTGGAGAAGACAACGCTCGCTGGTGTGATTTGGCGTTGAATTGTAGGCTACAGAGAGCGAGGGCCAGGGAGGAGGTGCATCCCATCCCGCCATTTGTAGCTGCGCAAGGGCGCCGTATTGAGCGCGCGAGCGGTGGCATGGCGGAGAGGGGAGTTGTGATATTCTCGCGTGGGTGCGGCCCGAGTATAACCAGGGGTGCGGTGCTGGAGGGCAGCAGGGAAAAAAAGCGCACGCGGCGGGCGGGCAGCTGATGCTCGAATTTGGATTTAAATGGGTGATGTCGAGGCTGAGTGAGATATACGGAGGGACGGGAAGGTCTGTGCAAAGAGGCAGGAGGCCAGGAGGCGGTACAGCTGCAGGAGCGATTTGCTGGTGGGCGGAGGAGGCGAGGTACTGTGATAATAATATGAGCAAACAAATGATGTTTTGCGATGGCGCGCCATTTTGCGCACGGACCAAAAAGCGCACCGACGGGCGCAAGCAGCGAGCGGCAGGGCGCAGGTGGGGCGGGAGCCAAATGTAGAAGTGTAGGTGAGTGATGCATCATGGTGTTTGGGTCACTGAGCGAAAGGGATATATCATGCCGGTTCGGTCGTTTGACCTACCGTGATGCATCAGAACCCCATATACGGCTGCATTTTCATGCCGGCGCTCCAACTCAGTCAAGTTAGTTGTGGATGGTGGCACGGTCGAAAGAGGGTAACGCGTCACAGGTCACACGCGGAGAGTCAAATATTTGATCCCATCAAACAGCGGAACAACCGGCAACAATATTACTTCAAAGTTCGAAATGACAAACTTTGAGCCAATGAGGCAGTCGTGAACTTCGCGAGGGTTTCAAAAACTGCCCAAATACGTATGCGTATTCTGGAAAGGCACTCCTCGTCAGTCATGGGCGAAAAAAAATCGCCAGACGATGTTGATTTTGAGACCTCACTCTTGTTGGCTGATGTTCGCGCGCGGATAATCAGATATCAAAGGCAAGTGAGCTCGCATGGTTACTCCAGTTTCACTCCCCAAATTAACAGTCGGTGATTCCTTGTGCACAATCTGGGGTGAAAAGTTCCACGAGAATCTAGCTCCTCGAAACCGCGGGCGGCCTTCATTATTTGTACATTGTGGCACCAACAATATCGCACTGGGACTTGCTTTTTTAGCGCAAATAGCTCGACGGCCTTGCACCCGATCTAAGGCGGAAATTCCACGGCAGGCCGCTTATTTCAAGCAGGTAGTGTTTGCTAGCTTCCCCTTGAATTAGTTTCGCCTACAAGAATATGTTGTACTGGTTCTACAATTGCTCCCTCCGAACTTGAAGCCTCTTTAGGCTCAGATGTGCAATTTAGCTCAAGTGATGCATACTAAGTAACATAAAATGCTTCTGGAAAACTCACAGCGAATGAATTAGTGATTCTCTTTCTAGGACAGAATGGACGAGGTACGAAGAGATGTGAACGAAAATCGAATTGAATAATATAACCGCTGCCACTTTGGCGCGTAAAGGATTCTGTGTACAAATATGATAACACCGCACTCTTCTCTGCTTCCTGCTCAACCCCGGACTCCAACGAATAAAGGCATCTTAAGGTATGGGCATCTTAAGGTAAGAAGTTGGCTAGTGGAGGTTAACCATGAACATCAGGATTCCGAATCGATCAGGACAGAAAAATAATGCGCACTTGGAAAATCAAAGAACACGAATGCGTCTAGGCAATGACGCAGCTCCCGTCCGAGCCGGTGCCGTCGTCCTCATTGACGGTGGGTAGGCTGGTGTCTTCTCTGCAGACGACGCAGCTCCCGTCGGAGCCGGATCCACTATCGTCGTTGGTAGGGGGGAGGACGATCTCCTCGGTTTTGGCGACGGTGAATGTGAATGCGTCCATTTAAATGAGGATGAGGATGGGTGGGATGCAGAAGGAGGAGTGGGTGTGAGTGGGGTGGATGTAGGCGAGCCTGCAGATGAGTGGAATATGCCTCGCCTTTTATACGCCCGTGCACACATGAATCAAAGACATTCCCATCACATTCCGTGCGCACAAAGAAAGTAGAATAAAAGAGCGATCGGTGAGGATCGGTCGCCCAAAGTCGTTGGAATCGCCTAAATGGAGGTATGAACACAATATTGTTGATGGGAGCCCAAATGAGACAGCGATCAGACCTACGACGAACAATAAACTCGCTAAACTTCGCGGGCCGACTCCGGTTCAGACAAAAGCGTCATGATCGGTCTCCACCCAATTCTCGAAAGAAAGTAATCAGTGGTATGCCTGAGACTAAGCAACACCGATTGCTTTCCACAACAATCTTTCAACATGTCATCACGAGAGCCAGTTTCACGGCGAGTTTAGCAAGAAACCAATCAGCAGACCCTGGATTGTGGGGGAACCGTGCCGAGACTTGAGACTCACATCAGTGTCGTAGTTCTGCTTTCTCCAAATGAATGAGAAATCTGGAAGCAGAGAATGATATAATTTTGCGGCCTTCTTATCATCAACGTTAGAAAGCTGGTCCTGACTGGTCACTGGCAGTTGATGTGCTTCGAAGTCAGACTCCGTGAGCGTCTTGGCATTGCTCGGAATGAAGTGCCAAGACGCAAGAGGTGCACTCCAACTGAAAACAAACAGATGCTGGTCATCGAGTCGGGGGGGCTAGCAAACCTTGCCAGCGAGCCAATGCGGCGAATAAAAACTACGCCTTGGGAGTCAGCGCCGGCGGCGCCGTTGGCGTCGCGGTGATTGGGAAAAAGGTGAAATCCGACAGCTGATCCCCCGGCCGATTGGTTTCTGTGGGCGTCAAAGCGCATCCAGTTTTCTTCGGTGACGACTAGGCGCTTCAACCGTGAAGTGAAGCAAAGTAGACTATCGTACTCAAGTGGTCCGCAGGCTGACATGTGAGATTGCGGAAGAGAGACGCGCATGCAGCGGTCCTTGTAAAATCCGTAGAATATTCCACAATATTTCGCGGCGGAGGTAAACATAATATTCTTGAGCTTGTTTAAGTCGAATCATAAGAGGTGTGAATTGTACCGCCAAAGAAAAAAAAAGTAGAGAGCAGGGGCACATGGTTAAACGAAGGTGCTCTTGATTGCCCACGCTTCGAACCTGGCGGAAATGTGCCGCAATGTAGATACAGAAGTCCAGCCGACTATTTGCTGGCAAGTGTGCTGGACCTTCCCAGTTCATTTATTGGAATCTAAATAAGTCGGAAGTGAAAATGACAGAGAGAACGGCAACTGTCAAGTTTCGACTCTGATTATCCGGGGCTCACGCAATGGCAAAAAAAAACATACTCATATTGGATGAAACCCATTATTGCTCACTGACTCGTGTCCCAGAACGCAAGAAACTTCTCGCGCATGAACTCGGCATCCTCTACGTGAAGTTCTCACTGAGTTGACAGAAACTTAGAGAACGTACCGGCAACACTCACCGGTATTTAACGCCGCAGCTTCCTCCACCCATCTACCCTGCGTCCGCCAACGGAACAAGAAATGCTGGCCGTCGAGCCAGAGGGTCGTCAGACTTGGGCAACGGGACGAAATAGTATTGCACAGGGATGCAAACTCAGACACGCTGGGGGCACCCTGTGCGAGTGAGTTGGGGCGGAACCAACCAAGGGCCACACGCTGCAGTGTGGGCGGTAGGGTTGGAAGGTTCGCGAGTATTTTGAGGAGCATCATCGGCTGTGTGTTTGCGCGTGAATTTACTGAAAAGCGACGAAGAGACGAGCAAACCTGAGTTATAACTAGATCGTCATCCCGGAGGTCGGCCTTCAGATTGGCGCGGAGTCGGAGCGTGCAAATGTGAGAGAATATCTCGAACAAGGGGCCGAATGCGACGTAATCCAGAGAATCGAGGGCCACGTCCAGCGAGGTGATGTTATTTGGAGTGCGGAAGTGTTGAAGATGTGCGAGAAGAAAATAAAGACTGCAGTTGTCTATGCTGATGCGGGTGAGGTTGACCCGGGAAAGGAATAGATGCAGAAGAAAGTAGGAGCCAGTGTACTCCTTTAGCGCTGGCAAATAATGCGAACCATTTCCAAGCGCCTCTATGGCCATGTCCGTTTCTGCTGTGGAGAAGAATGTCTCGACGGCAGGAAATTTAGAGAGAGTAGCCAAGTCTCGCGCCGTTTTGATCGGTACGCGTAGGCTGGTAACATGGGTGAAGGCCGGGCGTGCTTCCATGGCCTCCTGAAACCGGCTACTTTCGCATACCACGCTCAACTTGCGAAGGTGGTCTGGGGAGAGGAAGAGAAGCCATCCCTCGATATTGGGTCTCGTGTAGCCTGTTGTTGTGAATGTGAATGCAGAAACACACAATGTATGTGGTGAGGCGATTTCAGCGGGAGTGGCATCAGATGTTGGGCTGCGGTCCTGGATGTCGCACTCCTCGATGTCCAGGTCGGTTAGGGTGGACAAGCAACCCAAAGCGAGGAGGTCGGATTGAGTGAAAGAAATGCGGACGGCTCTAAACCGCCGAAGCCCGGTGAAAGATGGAAGTCTATCAAAAAATATATCCCGCAAGACAGTCGGTGATTCCCCAACCACGAAAGAAGCGAGCATTTCGCATGTGCGAACGAACGGCGCGATCGTGTCGGAGCACCAAAACTCAAGGCCCTCAGTCAACTTCTGGACATAGGACGCCTTGGGGGTAATCGTGTTTAAGCGGAACCTGTAAGGAGCACCGGCATTAGGATTGAAACGAAAGTGACTGAAGATAGTTGGGCGTGATAAAACCCAGAAAGTGTGGCAAGTTGATGAGACAGGTTTGAGATCCGTTTGGGGTAAATGGGTGAAGACTTCGAGTAACAATTCGTTAGGGAGTCTGTCCGAAAGACTCATAACAGAAAGAGGGCGAGTCACAGGTAAAAAAAAAACAGCGCCCATATATATCCAGCCCTGAAACGCCGCCCGCCTCCGCCTGCATCGCCATCGGACATGTCTCTTTTAGGCCTTTGAATAGCCGAACCACTTGAAGTTCAACCAGACCATCGCGAGCACGAAAGAACTGAACATGCTGCCCACTCAACAGCTACGTTTTTCTCAATATTTTGATGCTTCCTCCGAAACAATCCAAACATTGCAGAACGACGGAGTTGGCAGAGGTGGGTTGGGACTGACCTGCTGGCTTCTGCACTGAGAGTGAGTTTATGGACAATTCCGAGAAGATCTCTGTCATAAAGAAACTGTGCAATCTTTTAAACCCGGCTGCTCCTAGCGAGGAGGCCCAAATCACCATTTCAACATCTCCGACATGCCCGAGTCCTCCAATCATGCCAGTGCGGTGTGCAGAAAATTGATTTTATCGATGTACATTATTAATTATGGCCTGAAGATCAAGCGGTGAAATGTGCTCTGAAGTAAACTACCTCGTTGCAATATTTCGTGATTCACCTCAAGCTGGCATCGGTCCGCTTCGGCCGCTTAAAAAGCCGGTGCTCCAAGTTTCCATAGTTTCGAATCGGGCCGTCGGCGTTATGGGCGCTGTTTCTTCGTGACTCATCCATACATAAGCGCTCTACCCTTCAATTCCACTCATACTTTCATGGACTTTCAGATCATTCCAGTGCAAGATCCTCACTCACCTACCTCAAGACGATCTCAAAACTGTTTCATTGACTTGCCACAACGTGCGGGCTTTATTACAACTGGTTGCCTTGGATCTCTCCAGTCCACCTTCGGAAATTGAGCGTTGGCTGCGAAGGGTACTGGTGCTATGAAGCACTAACAACCTGCCCAGTTTTCCCACCTGTTACCAGACTGCGGATTCCCCTCCAATCCTCCGCTGAGCACACCGACCTCGCCAAATTTCCCGCCGTTCAGCAGTTTTCCTAGTCTGAGGGAATGAAAACGGATGCTGTGCTTCAAAGTTTCCAACGTTACCTGCCTGCACTGCAAGAGTACACCGGCTCATACGTGCTTCTGCATATGGTTCTTCCCCGGGTCAACACGACCCGCATCAGCATAGATTGTTGCAGGCCCTAGGACTGCATGGCGCATTTGGAGCGATTTTGTAGCCCTTGCGATATCCCGTCGCTGGACGTGGCCTTCAATGATATCGATATCGTTTCTCGACCCGTTGTTCCAGACGTTCCGGCGCCTCAAGCAGCTTCAGATCCAGGTTCGATCGGCGAAAGGAGTTGATACCATTCAGGTGTGTGTCCCTTGTGCGCCAATTAATTATTCAACTTATTAGCATTCAACCCGTGGTCCTCTTCGGAACGCTCGCAAACATGCCGGGGCTACCGCCTACCTTAGAGCGCGTGACGCTTAGTTGGTCCTGGCAGGACTCACCCGTAAATTCTTCCCCTGAGCTGTCCGAGTTCGCAGTCATCCGAAATTCAATCGCCGCATTTTGCTCCCAATTGTCAAATGCTCTCTGGCTCGACGGCCACCATTTTTTGTTCTCTTGGGGTACTAATGCTGGACAGACGGGTGACTGAAAATGTTGCACTCGGTGCTGGTGAGTGTTCAGGGTTTATTATCAACGTTAAACACTCATCGTGAGCTTCGTGTGGACGATGTCAAGGTCATGCATGACGACTTTCTCTCGATCCGGTAAAATATACGGACCATGAGAATAAAAGTATTCTTCTATCCATCCTACGACCTGCGTGTTCCTCATTGGGACTGCTGTGGTATAGATCTTCGACCGATACGTCTAATAGGAAACTACATCCCCCCTTCGACTCGAGCCTTCAACGTGCCGATCTCGCGCTGTTCGGGCATGTTGAAAATTGACAGCTGATCCCCGCCGTATTTCCAGGTGCACAACTGAACGTGTTTTCACACTCGCAAGTGTGCAATATATCATGTGGAACCAAGACTCCGTTGATAGAACCCAAGTATCCACGGTCATCGAAGTTCCGGTCAATCCGCCAGCAAGTACGATATTCAACTGTCCAACAACCTCGTTGATCCTTCGGCGGGCACTGCCGCCACCTGTAACAATGAGCTGCCAGGCACGGTGCTTTCGGGACTGATCTGTTTCAGCCTCTGCAAAGCCCTATATAAAGAGACGGTCCATTTGGGAGTACGGCATTCACTTCTCTACCCTTTTTTTCCTTTTCTTCTCTCCCCTCCTTTTTTCAGAATGTTCTTCGCTGCGTCGATCGCACTTGCTTCCCTTCTTGCCGTGTCCAAGATCACAGTGAACAGCGCTCCTGTGGTACGTCTGCGTTGAATCGTTCGCAGATACGCTCACTGATGATGATTCCAGACTCTCCGGAACGTTGCCGTGCAGCAAGCCTGCACACTCCCCTCTGGCGGAGGCGTCTGCACGCCGCTCATTGGCAGCAACTGCACAAACACACCTGGACTACGGTCTCTCGTCCTTAATCTAGACGCTGACTGTGCAGTGTTCCCGTGCGCACCTCCCACACCTGACAGCCTGAGGAACTAACATTTCACAATCCCAGTCTCCCCGACTGCGAGTTCATAGGTTCTGACCGGCCTGTCCACGAGGCTTTTTCGGACGATTCGCAGAACCTGGACGAGGGTTTCCAGAGCGTTCAATGCTTCAACAACGTCGGAACCGTGAACGGTATCACGGCGGGGACGCCCGAAGATCTTGCTCAGGAAGAGAGGGACAAGGCTGCTGGAGTTTTCGTCGGGCGCAGGTCGGAGGCTGATGATGAACTGGCGAAAGAGGTGGCGGAGTCCGATGCGGCTGAGGGAATTGTTCTCAGTCCCCCTGCCAATTGCACAGAGGGCCCGCTTGATATTTCCCCGGAGGAGCAGGCGTTTGCTGATGCCAATGGTGTCGTCCTCAGTGGTCCTGTTACGTGCACGTTTGATGACTGAACGGCGGGAAGAAGGGTTGAACGAGTGTCTGGCGCGTGGTCCGCAGAGTTGAACCACGAGTTTGGTGAAGAGACTCACGTAGTACTATGCAGTTCTAGTGCAGAACTCTATGATATTCTGACTGAGCTGAAGGCCGAACTGAGCCATGATCTAGCGAACGTTGAGCGTCTAAATTCCCCCATAATGAACCATACATAGATACACACGAGATCAACACACCACGAAATCTAATCCAACCCGAAAGATACAACAAAGATCTCACCCATTTAAGACCCCATATATATCCCACACACAAACCGAGTAACTCTATCCAAAAATCGCCACAAACGCAACCGCAACATTATCCCCGTCCTAAACATCGTTCAGCTTCCCATCCTCACATCCTCAAAAACTTCAGCAGCGGAACACGCACCTTAATCGGCGTCATATGCATCATCCCAAACCTATGCCGACTGCTATCGCTTCGTAGCTGCGCAATCCATCACCGGTCAGAACCACCTGGTCCGCAGAAAGGCTGGCGGAGTAACGCACCAGAAGCCCCTTGGTCGGAACCTTGATAGCGCAATACAGCGAAGACGGCACGCCCCGCCGAATAGCATCCTTGAAGTCGTCCCGCAGCCGCCGCGTCTCAGTCCGATCCTCGCCTGCCGTGAGTAATGAAGCGACGTCGCTCCGGATGAGCGGTGAGCTATACAGCTCGCGTTGGGTGCGTGTGGGCAGGCCAAGGTACGCTGTAATTTCTCGTATAAGCTACATAGAGCAAGAGGATTCAGAACGGAACAAAAGATGGCTCACCGAGCATCTGCGGCGACACAAACGTGATCTCCCGTTTCTTGAACTTGAAGATCATGATCTACAAACGCCAAATTGATTCTCGCCAATACGAACGCGAAGACACTCTCGCCACTCACCTTGTTATACGTGTTTTGGAAAATCGCATATTGGTCCTGCTCTCATCTCAGCAAACACATTCCCCAACATCCAATCTCACAAGACGCACCTGCAACCCCCGTCCTCCCGGCCCATTAATCGTCGCCTCCGCCCCCGCAATAACCTGCTTCCCATCCGGCCTCGCAGCCACCCCACTCGTCGACCCCGACCTTCCAAACAACCCGCGGAAAAACCCACTCCCACCCGTCGCGCGCCCATTCCCATTCGACGAAACCGAGCCCGCCGCGCCGCGAGACCTTGAAGCCGCGTCCGACGCCGCCGGCCGAATCACCCCGCACGTCTGCTCGCGGAACGCCGCCAGCGCAGACGACATCTGGATCGGCTGCGGGGCGGGAATGCTGTCGCCTGCACCGGCACTGGCCCCGTGGATGCCGAGCCCTTTGTCCGTCGCGAGCAGCCCCGTCACGTTCGTTTGGCCACCGATGAAGTACACTATGGCGCCCGAAGCGTCGCGGACGGGGATTATGCAGAGTAGCTGTTACCGGGCTTTAGCAATAATGTTACGGATGAAAAGAGTAGATAGATGAAAGCACGCACGCAGTAAAACGGATCGCCGTTGCGGCCTGATTAAGGGTACTGGATTAGCAACAACGCACGTATGGCAAGGTACGCAAGAACGCCTACGGTAGTTGAGAAGCAGTTCCGTACACCCTAACATCGAGTACCGCGTCAAACTAAATGCATCAGAAACGTACAGCAACCCAACGTACCTTTCCCCGAATTCAACCCATCCCGAATCCGCTGCACGCTCTCGGGCGGGGTCCCAGGGCCCTGCAGAAATCCTGCAATGAAAAGACAGCGCGTGAGTCTTCCGGGGATATATCTCCGGCACATATATATGGTGGCAGCAGAAAGGAAGAGGGAGGGAGGGGACGTACGGCAATTGCGCCCTATTATCTGCGCCTTCGGGTACCCCGTTACCTCGACGAAACCATCCGATACCAGCACGATGGGGTGGTCCGGCAGGCGAGGGTTAGTCAGTACGAATGTGTCCCCAAGCCCCTCGCTCTCCTGCGACGCCAGGTTCGCCTTGCCTAGCGTGACGTGCGCCTCTTGGATTATTTTGTGCTTCACGAAGCGCTAAAAATTCATGTTATTAGACGGTGAATTTGAGTTGCATGCAAATAGGCGCACCTGAAACTGGTCATTGTACAACGACTCGAGGAGCTGATGTTGGGTGTTGCCGAGGGAGGAGTCGACGGCGAGGATGCGCTGGAGGACCATGAGCAGCTCGCGCCGGTTTTCGGGGGAGAGGTCGACGTGCGCGGCGCCCGAGCCAGACACGTATAGATCTGGAAAAGAATGATAATTGAGAGCTGACTACAGATTTGAGAAAGCGCACCTCTAAACGCAGCGCCGTTCGCCCGTAATTGGTCCATAGACTGCGTCAGAAACTGCGCGTCGGTCCAGAAATCCAGCTCAGCGGTGGTGCCGTCGACCGCCAGGAATTCACGAAACCTGCAAAGCAAGTCAATCGAAGTCCATTATTTAACATCGAAAGAACGCACCTCTGCCGCGCTAGCGGGTCGTTGAGCATGTTCGCAAACATCTCCGGGCTCATCAGCGCACGCATGGTAAAATCCACGTCGCGTTGGACCAGTCCGACCATCTCCGTCGGCATCGAGGACAGCCCCAGCAGCGTGTGGTGCTTCATGGTTGCTCCGCGCCGGCTGCTGCCCGCCGTGCTACTAGCACGCTCCCCGCTCCGCACCGACTGCGAGATGGACGACTGCGAGCGCGTGGACCACTGCGTGCGCGTTGGCGGCGGCGCGTTGACGGCGTGCGAGACGGAGATGGTCTGGTTCGGGAAATATGCGGGCTCGGGTGCCCACTGTGAGAGGTCTGACTCTGAGGCGATCTGCGGCTTTTGTGGGGTCGGCGTCGGAGAGTCTTCCGGGATGGACGGCGTGTTGGACGGCGTGCTGGACTCTTCTTCATCCTCGTCCTCATCCTCGTCCGAGGAAGACTCAAAGTCGATTAGAGATACGTGCGACGGCGAGTTGTTGATAGAGGGCGACTTGCGGATGCGATGCGGCGGGTGGAGGGATTTCTGGCCAGGACTCGACTTCCGTCGTGGACGGGTAGACTGTTGGACCGGCGGAGGTAGCAGCTCGGAACGATGCTTGACCGGCTTCTCCTGCGCGGAATTCTGTGCCTGCGCCACAAGCTGTGCCTGTGCCGCTACTTGCGACTTTTTGGCAGCGGACGGGAGGTGGATCGCGCTGTGCGATGGGCTCACTAGTATCATCTTTGGCGCCGGGGCTTCGCCATCGGGGATGTTTACGGTGAGCGGAGGCGTCACTACTTCAAAGACGGTGGGCATGACGGGAGCCACGGACGGCTCTGCGCTCGGCGGTGTGTCGTTGGTTACGAGAGCTTGGACAGAAGACCAGGATGAGGCTGGTGCAGATGCGCGTTTCTTTTGCGCTGCGGAGACAGGAGTCAACGATTGGCGACGGCCTGGGAGTGGGATGGCGGGCAGCTCAGCAGACGGTGGTGGTGTTGGAGGAATGTATTCCACGGGCACGCGAATGGTGAGCTTCCGCTCTGGGAGAGGATTCGTTGCAGTAATCTCTGGCGGTATGCGCATGAAATAAGAAGCAGCAAAGTCGGAAAAGTCAATGAACCTACGCGGGGCGGTGGAAGGAACTGACTCGTCCTCTATCGTGTCGCTGACGGGGGAGATGGGGAGAACGTCGGACGCAGCAGCGAGGGTGTCGTTGTTTGGGACGTCTTCCATGGTGACGGGAATGAGCAGGATAATTTGTGGCCCCTTTCTGTGGAGTGCTCCAGATGCGCGGATATGATCGAGCACAGCTAACCGGGGTCAGTTCTTCCAAGTCATCTTGTTGAGTAGGAGCTCTGGAGAGAAGGTGATACGTGAAAAGCCTTCATTACGAGCTTGCTGCCAGTTTGGGTTAGGAAGCGGCAACCTTCAAGCTTTCAAGATGAGAATCAAAAGCGGTCCAGTGCCAGGCGGCGACCAGTCACGAGAGAGAGGGTATAAAATTGCGTGGGAGCTACTAGTCTATGACCGATAGCAATAAAGATAAAGGCTCAAATGTTATGTGGAAGCTCCTAGAGGAACATGAGACGATTTTTGATGCTCTCGAGCCCAGCTATGTCTTCGAGTCCGTTCCTGGAGAGATCTGGCCAGGAATTGATGCGTGAAAATACTTTGCGGCGTGCTTAACACCAGTTTGATTTGCAGCCAAGTTCCATCCGCAAGAAGCCAGCGAGAGCAACTGCCAGACCGAGCCAGCAGGATTCTGTGAGAAACGCGATTCACATGGCAATCCGGTACCAAGGCAGCGACTATCCAGATATCCGTATATTTCGAGATGCAGGAATAAGGTTACCACTCCATAGTAGTCTCTGAGCGATAGGGCTTGAAATGGATGCGTGGACGCGGAAGACAAGAGGTTTTCCCATCACGATGTGACTGTGATGGTTACGCGGCGCCCGTGACAGGCGTGACTCTCCTTCTTCCGCCCACCACTGCAGTATTTCCCACGGTATTCCACCGTTCCCGGCAGCTTTCCACTCAGAAGAACCCTTGACTGCTTGTTTTTTTCCATCGGTCGTTAAATGCAGTTAGGCTCACAAACAGCCACTGTTTGTGCTATTGGGGAACGAAAATGTCCGCGATCGGCTTGGTAATCAAGACGATGATTGGCTGGACTTTGAAGGACTGCTTTATAATCTCCGACGATTCTCCGTTGTGTGTTGCACATTTGTAAATTCTGCTGTACTCCCTGAGCGTTGCATGTTTCCGTCCCAAAATGTCCTACATAATCTCAAACTACTCTTCTTATTCCACAGAATCAGAACGAACAGCTAAACCAAGGGAAAAAAAAAACAGTCGAGGCTGGAAAAGTATCCATTCAAATCCTTAGAGCTGTCAATATATTCAGAGCCTCATTTTCCCCACCTGTTTGTGCCCCGCCGCTTGCGGCCACTTCCTATGATTCTTGAAAGCAAAGGAGGTAGGTAGGTATCATCACACGGCACGGCGGTCCGAATCACAACTTCGAACTCCCATGGGACGCGACTTCGGACACATTTTGCTACCTTTGCGCTCGGCGACGGCGACATTACAGGACGGGTTATTGCGTGCAGTTAACTTGGTACCGCCAGGAAGCGCAGTTGCTGACGCTCTTGAGGAGTATCTGAACGGATTGATATCGGATGTGGACAATATACTCGTAACCCACTAGTCACTGAATCCAGTTGCCTTGAGATCTATTTCCACTTGAGTTGTTCAGTGAGCCAAAATTCAACCACACTGCAAACTGCAAATATTGACCGAGAAACTCATTTGGCAATGGCCTTATACATCTATCGCTTGTCGGAGAGCAGATTGTCCGAGCAAGAGAGAGGGAGAGAGTAGTCTGGTGGATCTAACATGCTCCCGAAATCAAACATCCGAGTCAAACTGAGTCGACGCAGCGTTGAAACCTCAACAATATTACCGGAGGAATTACTCGTAACATTGGTGATGGTTCACTATCTTAACGTCTCCTCTAATCATGGACCGTCAAGTAAACCGAGGCTGTAAGTGAACGCTGTCAGGACCCGAAAACACAAAAATGTGAGTATGCAAACCTGGAATTTCCCCCCGCCGTTTTTTGTCAAGGAAGATGTCCACCGCGGCCCAGAAATCCTCTCCACCCTCTGCACCAATCTCCCAATCCGCCCAATAATACCTGTGTATCAACATCAGGACAAAACGAGGATCATCAATCACGTCCATTTCAGGGACGTCGCCAGAGGTGCGCAAATTGACCAGCACTTTCAGCTGGGTGCAATCCGACAAAATGCAGCGCATAACATTAGTTGGGATTTGGTGATTCAGCGCCAGATGCGTGAGCACCGGCATCAAGGCCAGCTCAGCATATATTTGCGTGTCGGCTTCCAGTATGGTGTCGAAAAGGTCGAGATGCGTGACTGAGGCCAGGAACGGATGCCGGATGTTTATGACCGCGTAGCTGCCAAAGAGCGGCGCCAGTGGCCCCGCAAACCTTTCAATCCGCATGCCTTCCAGAATCGGCAGTAATTCTGGTTGGCTGATATGGGGGATGACGGCAAGGTTTATGATACCGGAACAGAGGGTGAGGACAGCGATTATCTGTTTTTGCGACCATTCGGATGCGTTATCGAGGAAGAGGTGGCGCACGGCATCCCGGAAGAAATTCGGTGGCTTCGAGTCCATCGCTCGCATAAGCGCATCAGCCTTCGCAGACTGGGGTGGCGAGTGGTGTGTCCAGATGACACGATACAGCAAAGGCTCAATCCTGGTAGAATATGCGAAATGGGTGGAAGCGCCACAATGACATAGCCTTATCGTACCACTTTAAAGTGCGACGTGCGACCTGGAGGAGAGTCGGAATCATGCTGGGATGAGTCACGGCAGCGACCTCGAATATTTCGCGCTCCAATTCGGGTGGAAGGAGTGGATCCATGGATTCGAAATCACGACAGTAGAAGGAAAGAACAAGGAGATTCTCAAAGCCAGCTGTCAATCAGCGGGAGGCAGTGACATCCCAATATGGGTTCTGCAACGTGGCACCGACCTTCTCTTCCTCCAACCACGACATCAATCCGAGTTACCTCGAGGAACGAGCTGAATGGTGCTGGGGGCAAGTTGACTTAATAATGTGCAACCACAGGTGAAAGACTGCGCAATGTAGAAGGATGATAACCGCCGCCACGTCACAATCACAGCTCCGATATTAGTGAGAGATATTTATGCAGCTTGGCAGATGACTACTAATAAGCTCGCAACTTGCAGGCTCTGTTGCTCAATGAGGCACGAATCGAAGGCTCTACCACACTTGTCTGTCCATTCTCTACGGTCCTAACTTTGTCCTGGCTGTTGGCATTCCCGAATCTCTCAAGAGCTGTGCGCTGCGCCGTATCGTCGAGCGCCAATTGCAAAACCTGCCGCAGAAGATGTCGCCATAGCGTCGTTGTTTCTCTACTGATCCCCGTTGTTGCAGTAGTTCCTGCGCGCGCGGGATGTCATGCTGCACGGGCTACTGCGCATTGTGGTTGCTGTCGTGTTTTCCATACAGCGAAATCAGAGCTCATGCTTCTCATTTTGGGGAATAAATTTCTACTGATTTCCAGATTTCTTGATGATCCGTACCCATGATTATTCTGTTCAGCATTACTTCAAATCAACAGTCCAAAAACAGGTTCGAATCAATGTATCCCGCTCCGCGGAAGATGATTACCGCTGCCTTTAACTCCGTTGGTGATGCTCAGCTATACCTTCCACCTCTTCTGCGATCAACATGTTTCCAGGGAAGCGAGAGGATCCGCTCAAAGATCGCCGTTCATGCCCACACACACACAGCTGCAATCAACTTTGGAAAATTTGTGCCGCTCGGCCAACATGGACCAACACTCGTATTCGCTCGACTATGTATTCTTACAGCCACAGACCGCAACTGAGCGACGGCATTCGTAGGCGATAAATGCTTCTGTCGCGCGGTCGGTTGACCCAGTGACGAATCGATTTTAACGGAAATCAATGCTAACGGGAATCTAGGATCGTGGAGATTGATGCATACCTTTTGTGTGAGTTGTTCTTCTCTGTCCTTTACCGGACATATGGGAACCCGTGGTTAAATGGATGCGATCCTCGGGCGTTGAGGCTGAGTAGAGGTACTATCGTGGCTCGGTGCTAACATGTTTCCGGCCTCTAATTCCGCGCCCACCGACCAATGACGTGCAAAGCCGCCTTCCCACGAAGGTATACATCGTTTATCCCGGTGTCGTCGTCGTTGATCCTTGTCAGATTATTTTCAGGTCAATTCCAACGCTTCGTCCTGGATCTCCAGGACGATTGTTTCTTAGCATTTGTACGTTTTTAGACCTTCCTCTCCCGTGTCCCAGTGCTGAACGTGAGACAGTACACAAAACCTATTGATTCTTCTTTCCGCATGGGACGGACTCAACATCGTGTTGTGACGGATCGAGGTCTCTAAGTGAGAGGTGGGAGTTGGGGGCAACTGGTTCTATACGCTTGGCATTCATCAGTGCACTGCCTAGTAAGCAACCCGCCGTCCCGTGGCTCGAAGGAATAAAAGCCAGAATCCAGACGCCCAGTTCTTCACCCAACCATGAAGCTGGACTTCACCCCCACCCTCCTCTCATTTGTTCTGTGTGCTGGCACACTCACTTCCGCCGCGAACATCAGGAATGTTCGTGCTCTGGTGCCGAGACGACAAAGTTCACTCTTAATCAGTAATTACCCTTTTTCTCAGTCTTCAAACTCGTCGCAGAGGCTGATGCGTTTTTCACAGACAACACCGCGTATCCCGAGCTACCGAGCGCCGCACAGGCTAACTCATCAGCAGCTGCGGCCGGGCTCAACTTGACGAACGTTCAAGGGGACATCCTGTGGGTCTCCCTGTGCTACACACGCGCCACGACTGCAGCCTAATATTTATCAACATAGAATTGGCATGCGGAAGAAAAAGGAGCTCTTCTACTTCTTCGGCATTTCCGATGCGACGACCTTCAAAGCAAAACTTAAGAAGGAAATCCTGCCCCGCATTACGACGACGACGCAGTTACTGGACGTCTCCACGCAGCCGACCACAGCACTTCTCAACATCGCGTTCTCACATCCTGGGCTCCTCACACTGAACGTCAGTCTCGGTAACGACACACTCGGCGATCCTGCATTTGCCGCTGGGCAACTGCAGTCCGTTACGGGTACGAACAACATTCTCGGCGATCCTGGCACGAAGAACTGGGTACCGCAGTTTCTCGAAAAGAAGATACACGGCGTGATATTAATGGCATCCGACACGGTGGACAACATCAACTCTGAATTGAAGACGATCAAGTCGTGCTTCGGGGACAGCATCGCTGAAATTTACACTCTCGAGGGTGCCGCCCGGCCAGGCGCAGAGGAGGGCCATGAACGTAAGTGTTCCATATGACCTGCGGCGGTTTCCTGACGCAACTCACAGACTTCGGTTTCATGGATGGTATTTCCAACCCTACGATTTCCGGCCTTCCACCGCCAAATCCAGGGCAGGCTGTCGTCCCCGCAGGAGAGATCCTTCTGGGAGAAAAGAACGATACCGTTCAGCGCCCTGATTGGGCCAAAGATGGCTCCTTCCTAGTGTTCCGCCAGCTCAAGCAACTCGTCCCCGAGTTCAACAAGTTCTTGGCCGACAACCCCATCTCTGCGCCGGGCATGACACCCAAGCAAGGCTCGGAACTCCTTGGCGCACGCATGGTCGGTCGGTGGAAGAGTGTAAGTTGTTGATATTTGTTGATTTGATTCCAATTTACGCTGTGCGCGATTTAGGGCGCACCAATCTTCCTCTCCCCGAACGCTGACGATCCAGCCCTTGGCAATGACTCCATGCGCAACAACGATTTCAATTATACCGACCCCGGAGGACCCGTCCCGCCGACCAATCAGACCAAGTACGTATCCACGATTCCTTTCTGGATGTAGAAGCTGACCCGCGTACAGATGTCCCTTCACCGCGCACATCCGGAAAACACGCCCGCGCGCGGACCTCCCATCAGAGGACACAGGACGCCACATTGTCCGAGGTGGGATTCCTTACGGACCTGAGGGTAAGTTGTCCATCCGCTGCCACAGTTACGTGACTAATTGCAATGGAAAGTGAGCGACGATGAAGCATCGTACAATCAAACAAAGACGGAACGTGGACTTGCCTTTGGTTCGTGTGGATTGGAAGATCGTTCGTTGTGCAAAACTAACCAGTAACGTTGCAGTTGCCTACCAATCGAACATCGCTAGAGGGTTCGAGTTCCTCCAAAAGAGCTGGGCCGGAAACCCCGAGTAAGCATACCCTGGTCAGGACTTGACCGAGGCTAATTGAAAAACAGCTTCGTTCATAAGGGTGAAGGCTTTGACCCCATCATCGGTACGTGTTTGCGCGCTCGCTGAGGCAGAAACTGGAGGGCTTACACCATATCTTATCTAGGTGCAAATCAAGGCAACCCACGCCCAGTCACTGGCCTGGATCCCAAGAACCTAAATGCCACCACTACACTTGTTACTGGTAAGCTGGCATTTGAATCCCGTCATCCCCTGCTCACGAATTTTACAGATTTCATCGTGTCTCGAGGCGGAGAGTACTTCTTCTCGCCATCGTTGTCGGCGATTGCCAATACGCTCACAGTTTGATTGATTTGAGGGTTTGATGTCGTCGAAGAGCTGGTCTCTGACACGGCTACACGATCGTTTGGACACTTACGACTACAATAAACTCATCTGTAATTACATTAGAGTAGATACGCGATATCAATAATCAGACTCATTGTCATCTTTGGATAATCTTCGCAGTTAGAGCTTCGTTTCCCAGGAAAGGCACCGTTTGGAGGTTTTTCATCCTCAAGGTATTCAAAGCAGAACATGACCTCGGTCTTCTTAGCGCGAAGGGACCGCAGACGTCGAAGTCGGTATTTCGCTGATAGATCATCGAGGATTTGGTTGACTGTGCTTCCTTACTGAAGCCGGCATGTGAAAATCGGACTGAGCCGGAAGGATTTTCAACATCCCGGTTCCTCCCGTATCTTTTCCATAAGACTTATTGCCCTCTTTCCATGAATCAGGCAGCGGGAGAAAAAACGTCCACGGTTATATATCCTCAGCAGCAGTATGCAGTAGCATCCATTGTACTGAATCTGGAGGGCTACCATACACGCACTACTCAAGTCCTTCACGCTCAGACGCTGTACGGTTTACATTTCCAGAAATATTGATGCGCAGGTTTGATTTGGCTGTTACTTTCGACCGCCCACCTCACAAAAACCCTGAGGTGCGATGGGAATCAGAGCGATTCGAGCCAGCGGTACTTGTGTCACATCGCAGCCAAGGGATGGGAGTGAGTGATGACCGGAAAGTTGAGCAGTAGGTGGGTGGGTGCGCACGCCGGTGAGAAGACGGGTGTTCCAAGATGATGTGCGATGAGAATAAATGCGAATTGTCCCCGTTTCTTATTCTCACTCTGCCGTGCCTACTATGTTGCCCAATGGGTCTGAAAATGCACAATGGGTCTGGAAATTCAATTTATTTCCTCTCTCTGTACATACTTGCTCCCGGTATCCTCCGGAATCAATATGCATACCTTCTAGCTACTACTATGTAAAAGCTCTAAGAGATTCGTGAATGGGAAAGAATAGAAAATCGCCTGCCGGACCATCAATTTTGGTGATCTGAAGGGACATCCAGCAGTTCTTCTCCTGCGCGGTCTCCAAAAGATCCAGGGAAATTTGGAGGCAGTGTTATAGGGTAATGAAATTGTTCTTCCGACTCAGAATATCTTGCCGGGCAGCGGTCGTTGAGGATTGAGGAAATACGTGACACATTCAATCTCCGCTCCAGGCGTGTGTCACCGTGACATTAATGTGACCAAACCCTCTTTCTCCTCAACCCGCAACGATTACCCACCGGTAAAACATTATTGGCTGCCAGAATGTTTTGTGTAGTATTCAAAATGACCTCCAGTTTTCCTGACATTTTTCCGAGTCCAGGGAAGAGAGGAACTGGTGGATGTCCGTTCAGATCACCAAAATTGATGCTCCGGCAAAGCATTTTCTATACCTTCCCATTCACGAATCACTTAGAATTTTTGCACAGTACTAGCTAAGAGGTACATTGATTGATTCCAGAAGACACCGGGAGCAAGTAGCTACAGGTAGAGGAAAGAAGTCAGATTTCACATAGTATACATCCAGACTACCTCCCAACTGATGTGCGAAAAACTGATCGGACATGGTTCGCTCTGACAACGCAGCGCCGCTGATCTTTTTATACCCATCAACACTGCCTGCAGAAAGTATATAGGAGCGATGCCAGCAGAGACGGTCCCCAGGCTGGTTGGGCTTGCCCGTTCCTCACTGTCAGTCACTCCATTTTTCCACTGGCTGGAAAAATGCCCTCTCCTCGCGGTTTGATACTGCTCCTCTGCTTGCCTGCTCTCGTGTCAGCGAATCTCCGCCTGGCGAATCTTGCCGCAGCCCCGCTCGCTCTGCCTCCACTCGCACTATCTCCGCAAGCGCCGGGCTTCCCGTTCGACCTGTACTCGGCGCTTTCCCCGCCCACCAGCACGCTCACCAACCTCACGGGCCTTCCGACCGACTGCGCGTCCTACGTCGGCGCGGGGAACGAATGTACCTCAAGCATGACTGCGACCGCGGTCAATCTTGCAGACTGCGGCGACGCGTTCACGGTGTGCCGCTGTGCCGATGCGACGATGAGCATGGACACCGTCGTCGACCGCCTCGGGCGCGTCCCCATTGGGCTCCGGCGCTACGTGGGCGTCGTCGTCGTGCTGAATGATACGACGCCGCATGCGTATACATTCACGAATGGAGACATACACCTGTTCGGAGACTGCGCCATGGATACGTGGATTCACGAGGTGCGCCTGAATAAATAAATAAATATGTGATTGTGATTAATGTTCAATTTTCACCCAGGCCAGCCACTCGTTCGACTTTGCCATCACCCCACCGCACTCGAGCAGCGCGGGCTGGCAACGGGCTCTCTCGACCGACTCCTGTGCACCTGACAACTACTCCCTCACGAACCAGGTCGAAGACTTCGCGCAAATCAGCGTCCTCAAAACCTACATGCTCCTCTACGATGGGCACCTCCCGCCGGGCTTCCGCGCGGACTGTATGGCGCACCAGCTCGACTTCATGGGTAGCCTGCCGGCATACAACGCGTCCGCGTTTATGGGGAATACATGCCAAATTAACGATGGGATGGTCGGCGCGCGGTGAGTCCCGCGCGAGCGTGTCTGCTTTTTGGACGAAGAGGAAGAACCAGCTGAAACTCCGTTGACAGACACTCTTCGCCCCCATCCAAACCTGACTCAGCACGCGTCTTCTCGACCGTGTCGGTCGACTTTGCCGCCGCGCCCCCGTCGGGCCTCATGACCGTCGTGAGCCCCAGCACCTCATCTTCACCTGTGCGTCCATGTCTCCCTTGCCGGCTTCTTGTTCACTAAAAAATAACACAGACGCAGACACCGCTTCACGCCAATGCGAACGCGCCTGACGTCGCCTCAAACGAAAATGCTGCGTCCAAGACTACTTCTGCTTTGCGCCCGGGAATACCGCTCTTGCTGTCAAGTCTGGTGCTGGCGGGGGTGGCGCTTGTCTGAGCGCTGCATATATATGTGCATCGATACCGACCGTAGCATAACAAAAAGAACCCAGTTGTTGGATCCGAACCCGAAGAACCTTCGTTATCCCTGATCACGCGCCCAGGTTACTATTGAACTGCGGAAGGCGCCGGATATAGACTCAGACACTGGGATGCATACACTTGTGGTATCATGGATGACGATGGCCAAAACGTTTAGATGGGGAGGTTGCACATAAAATAGTGGCTTTACAGCTGAGTAAAAAAAATGACAAACATTCTCGATGGTCAAGCGGTTGACTCTGGGGTTGACTTGGTTCAGCATTCCAATTCGACGCCTTACCGAACATCGTTGTCTTTTTTCATAGAAAATTATTTGTGCTATCAACCGCCCAGCAACACACGTCATGCGCTGCACAATAATCAAAAGAACAGCGCCCTAGCCTGAATGTCAAATCGGTTTGTTCGGGCGGTGCTCATGCCGAGCTCCTGCCGAAATCTGCTCTAAAATATGTCTCTGTTCAACTTGGAAGTTGACTGCTGGGAACACCACCACGCGGGCGAGGTGGGAAGATTCACGTCCGGAATGTGGGGCTTTTCAATCGGCGTGGGTCCTTTGAACCAGAAAGTTATCGTGCTCAATTCAAAACTTCAGGCTCTTCCCGCTTTTGTATAGTACTTGGTGGCTTCTGGAGCAACAACGGGACCTGATCAATACTCTTGTGATCTTCTCCACCTTTAGGAGGTTTAATTAACAATGCCCTCTCTGCCACGAGAACTGCTTTGTCGAGTAAATGCCCTGGTGTTTCACTGCCATTGTGTTCTTGTCAATTCCGTTGCAGCTGCTCGGATTCCCTCTGGACCCCCATTCCCCGCACGATGCACTCCCAGAAGTCAATCAAACGAAGTTAACACTGCGGCCACAAAAAGCCCAGCTCACCTTTGATCTCACGGCCCTCCTACCCCCCGCCTATCCAACCCTCACCCAACCGTTGATGCCTCCGCCAGCAGGCTGCACCACATCCGAATTCAACCCAAATGAATGTACGGCAGAAATGACGGCTCTGGGTGTACGGTTCGAGGACTGCGGCGATCTGTTCACCGTGTGCCGCTGTAGCGATGCAACGATGAGCATGGACACCGTAATTGAGCGCCTCGGTCGTGTACCGGTCGGACTGCGCCGATATGGGGGACGTGTAGTCGTCTTAAAGAATACTGAGGCGGATGCCCATGCATACACACGTACTGGAACGGGAGACATCCGCTTGTTTGGTGACTGTGAAATGAACCTTTGGGTACACGAGGTCTGGATTTGGACTCGGTCTATTATCCTATCCCCAGCTGACCTTCACGTAGATGATCCACGCATTCGACTTTGCAGCACACCCGAATCAGTCGAGCACCAGGGAATGGGAAGCCGCACTCGAGGCAGACAGCTGTGTGCCGGACGACTATGCGGTCACGACCGCGACCGAGGTGTGTCTGTATTTTATGCGCCGACGCAAAACGCATTGCTCAAGTTTCAACCACCGCAGGACTTCGCGGAGGTCGGTGTGGTGAAAATATACATGCTGCTGCACAGTGGGAGCATGCCGCCGGGGCTCACCGCAAACTGTATGTCCAAGCAACTGGCCTTCATGGATACCCTCTCCCTCTTCCACCCAGAAGCGCTGTTCGGGAATACTTGCGCCATTAAGGAGAGTGGACCTCCTCCAAGGTACGTCAGATATAAAGGGAGTATCGAGATATTTACATGCGGATTCCACAGACACACGATACCCCCAGCGACGCTGGACATCTCGCGGACGTTCAATCCCGTGCCTTCTTCAACGAATGGCGCTAGGCCCTTGTTGAAGCTGTCGCACAAGGGAAAGTCATTGATTATGTTTTGGACGATGATTATATCAAGTCTTTTTTTCTGTGTACTTGCCTTGTAACTTTTAACTACCACAGCTAGAGAAATACAGGCGTCTCAGCTCTCTCATGTCTTGGAAGTGTCATAGCTGAATTCACGGCTGGTTTTTCATTTAGATGGCCTTGTTCTCCTGAAACTTCTCCCTGATGGATCTCATGGTGAGTCGTGAGTCGTGACTGGTGCTTTCCAGATAGAAATCCAGTTGGATTCAACTCCTCCATGTCCGTTATAGGCTAAAGCTGAACTAAATTCGACAAAATTCGAAATCATTTCGTCCCAGGGGCTTTTAACGACTTCCGCCCAAACTTAGAGTAATATCCCGACCACTTCAAAACTCGCCGGTGGACACTTCTGGACACTACGGATTACCGATGAAGCTGATGGGCGTCGTGTCGCGTTTAAATTGTGTACCTATCTCACTGTGCGCCAACGGCCCCATCGGACATTGCCGATCTCTCGTCGATCATCTGGTGGACTGCCGTCGCTGAATTCCTATAGCTCCCACCGGAAATCGCTGGGTACTGTTCCATGCTGCGGAGGAAATTCCCATTGACATCTGATGATTGTCGATGGCCTTGGTATTCTTGCTTCGCCGATCTTAGTCTATCTCAATTGAACCGTGGGAATCTCAGTTTGTAAAAGAGCGAACATTCAACAAACATAAAAGGCATTTGCTTGCGCAATTGAGCATTTTTGCTACCACGATCGACACACAGGTGGATTTCTGTTAAGATCACTGGTGCTTTCACTGCGTTCCCAGCCCGCCGAGACTGAGGGTGTCGCCCTGTGTCGGGCTGTGATCGCGCTGACAAAGACACACCGCCACACTGACAACAACTTCTCGGAGGAGCTCTGAGCGGTACTGTACTAATCCGACCGTAGGTTCACTGGGTGTCACGCGTCACCGACATAGTTCACTGGATAACAAGTTCACGCTGATAAAGACCATCAATAAGTCCCTTAAAAGGCGGTCCGGCAAATGCCGGAGCGATTTTTAGGGGCTTTTTCGGCCTATTTGGGCGAGAAAAGTTCAATGTCACCGTCACCAGCTTCCAGAAGTTCAATTCACAGAGGTCTGTCACCCGTCACCTGACCTTACGGTCGGATTACTACAGTACATGCCTTGATGGGAGTAAAGACTTTTTTTTTTTTTTTTTTTTTTTTTTTTTTTTGAGCGTTTGGAATAACAGTTACTCAGTCTGCAGAAGCATTCTAAGCATGTCCGCTTGTGCTGCTGGTTGTAAGCCAGTCGTTGCCAGAGAAGTTGTCCAAGGAGGAAATGCCGTTACGCACATTATTTTACCAGTGTGGGGCTCCGGCCTTAACTCTATCCTATTCCATTTCTATCAGTAATGGGCCGCATACCCACTAAAACCCCCTTTGTGTAAGTCCAGTCATCTGGCAGTGAATTCTCATCCATGAGTAGCCCGCTCCAAGTGCTTAGTACGAGCAGTTTTTTCAATGCCAATGTCCCAAATTTTATTTTGTCTGTGAGAATCTAGTCACGGCGCAAATCATCTGGGGTCACGGCGCAAATCTGCGTTTATCATCGCCAACCATAAATTATGGACAGTGGCTACTGTAAGCATTCTATCTGGATTTTTTATTACTTTGTTAACACGGAGGTTCCATATTAGATACCATGCAATAGACACAAGTTTCACAAAAAGCCTTCCCTTTTCTGGTTGGGTAACTCCTTTATCTGATTTGAATCTGACCAAGTTGCAGCCTAGAACGAGTCCCCAACTCAGTGCCGGCCAGTGAGAATATTTCTTTGTCCAGAGTTGCTGAGTCAACTGCCAGATTAATTTCTGGCCCTGAGCATAACATTCGAGAGCAATGTGTTCCAAAGTGTCGGGTACATCGCATGTATGGCAGATCCCTTTTATCTCCTGCGTCTCAATACGGGACCAGAAATCACCTACTCGGAATGTATTATGTATACATTTCCAATAAAATTCACGAGTCAAGCGCTGCATTGTGGCGGACCTGATCGATTTCCATATAACTGGATCAGATGGTGTATATTTTGAGATCTCTGCAACGGAGCATCGTATACGGTCCAGATTCACAAAAGTGGATTTGCGATGAGGCTTCGGTCGCAGATTTTTAATAATTTTTGTTAAAATTCGTTGTGAGCATTGAGACAGAAGGATCCCAGGGCATTCAAACATCAAGTCGATCTCTGTATCTATTTTGATTACACGAAGCCGTTCTTCTGACATGGATATCTTTGCTTGGTTGTCCGAGACCTGCATGAATTGGACTCGCGCCACTCTCTCTTTTAATGCTGCAAAGACTGCTCTGAGCAGGGGAGTAAAGACTTATCGTGGAGTGTGGGAGGCGCCTAATAGAGAATCAGACTCCGGGATGCCTACGCCTATCGTATCATGGATGACGACGATGAAACCTCTTTAGATTGGGGGTTTGCGCGTAAATCACTGCAGCTGGCTTTATAGCTAAGTAAAAAATGACAAAAATTCTCCATGGTAAGAAAAGCAGTTGTCTTGGCTCAGGATTCAAGACCGACGCCTTACCGAATATTGCTCTTTTTTTTTTGTCAAAGGAAATTTTATCCATGCTATATAACTGCCAGGCAACATACATCATTCACTGCGCAATCGTATCAAAGTGAGGCGAATGTAAAATTAGTTTGTTAGAGCGGTGTTCCTGCCGAGTTCCTTCTTCGATTTAATACTTACAGTAAGATCTCATCCGTGAGCAATGAGTGAAAGATGCCGAGCGCGAAGGGATCGGCATCACCGTCCATCCGAGCGTCAGGTGACTCAGAGATTGTTCTTTCTGTTTCCACAAGAAATGCCTTCGCTACGCTACGGCACTGGGCTTTCAAGTAGACATGCTACATTGGATTTAAAAATGCAAGCACCAATGTCAGCAGAGTGGATGGAAGACACTTCCCGGTTGAAAAAGCAGCGAAATTTGGCAAGGCAATGAGAGAAGCACGGACCGTGGGATTTCGAAAGACTCCGTCTTTCTGATTTGTTTTTTGACGGTGTCTGGTTGCAACCTCTCCGGGACACACATCAGCCTTGGAAAAAAGGGAAGAGGCGAGAGTGTTTATCTGAGAGCCCACACTGTAGACGAACACTGGCATGTACGCGACTCGGGAGAGACTGAAGAGAGCAGCACAGTTGCAAATCTGAACCGATGGTTGAAGATTCAATTTTAGGAACTACTGGGAGGAGTTCCACAGTGGAAGAGAGTGCCTGGTTGCGGTGTTGCAGTGATTCTTGAGAGTGTTTGAGGGTTGGCGCTGTGTAGGTGCTGTTGAACTGGGAGGCAGGAGATAGGTGTCAATTGGCCGAAGCTGTTGAATTCTGCTGTTGGAATCTACAGCTTTCCAGCGCCAAGAAAGTTTTCAATCACGGGATGAGAATTGCTGTTAAATCCCGCAGCGAAGAGACACAGCGACTGGTTGAAAAAGGTTGAATGGAGATATCATCCTCTTGGCGTGCTTGGAAACCTCGCCATTTGCTTAAAGATACGAGTAATCGCCGCCGCCGACAGCCCAGCGCTGAGCGGCCAGTTTCCGTCCTCCTGCCTCTGAGGCACGGTCTTCAGCTCTCAGCCTTTTCTTCGCAGCACAGCCCACATGGCTTTCCAGCACTTGGGCTTGAACTTTGGCGGTCAGGGTGGCCCTCCTGCCCATGGACGCGCAGCTGCTGTCCCTCATGCTAGGACTCGTATTGGTCTCAACGACATACTCAATAACGATCAACCCATACAAAACACAGACAATCGAGACGAAATGTGGGCAGAGATCCAGCGGCTCAGAGCTCGACTCGAGGGTATGGAGCCAAACACTCCGCAGCAGATGTTTTCCGACCCCGACGACATTCAACGGGCTCGGGAGCGCGCGGCATCAACCCCAAAGAAGAAAATACTTAGCGCAGTCATCCCAGGATATAAATCAGACGCACTCACAGTAGGCAAGTTTCGGCTCATCAAAATACTTCTCTCGGGCTGGCTGAATGAGATCAGACTGGAGTATCGTGGCCTCTCAGTCGTCACGGCTCGGTCTGGTCTCCAACAGACTGGAGTATTGCAGCCTCTCAGTCGTTGCAGCTCAGTCTTGTTGCATCAACGGGCTGGAGTATTGTGGCCTCTCAGTCGTCACAGCTCAGCCTCGTTTTGTCAACGGACCGAGGTCTGCGCGTCGCAGCTCGGTTTCGTTTCTCAGCAGACCAGGGTCTGCGCGTCGCAGCTCGGTTTCGTTTTCTCGACGGACCGAGGTCTGTGCGTCGCAGCTCGGTTTCGTTTCTCGATGGGCCGGGGTCTGTGCGTCGCAGCTCGGTCTCATCTTTGATAAACCAATCGGGGTCTGTGCGTCGCAGCCCGGTTCTGTGTTTATCTACAACCAAGGTCTGCGCGTCGCAGCTTGGTTCTGTCTTCTCAGCGGGCCGGGCTCTGCGTGTTGCAGCTCAGTCTCGTTCGCCATGTGCATCCGGCCGACGCTCGATTATGTTTCAGTAGTCGAGTTTGTCTGGCCAGTTCATTGTTTTCGTCTTTATATTATTATCTTATTCTTGCTATAAATTCTGTATGTTCAAATGCGCTGAACTGACTGCATATTTTTGAACCTACAGTACTCTCGCCCAAAGTCGAAGACTTGTTCCGCGATTGGAAGTATGTTCCATACCCGGCTCTTACCCCTGCAGCTCGCGAAGTCGCCGCTCGTGGTGATGACGAGTATTCGGCTGTGTACGTGGGAGAGGGAGGAATGACCTTTCGCGCCAAGTCAGTGAGCCGTAAGAATGAAACCTCGATTTCTAGCAGCGAATGGCATGCCGCTGCAGAACTTGCCGAGGACAAAATACGCCAATATCACGGTAATGAGCGCGCGACGGCCTTGCGCAAGCACCATGGTTTTGTAACCAACCTGTCAGTCCAGTACTCGCACAAGGTGGCGATGCTGTATGACATCAAACAGCGAGACATGCTTTACAGCGATTCGAAACACGATATCTCGACCCTAGATGGAAACTGTCTCCTGCTGTGCACCCATATAGCCAGGTCGCAGTCGGATTCTAGCACAGGTAACAGCTCTGGCTCGACCTCGCGCAAACGTTCCGTTGTGGACCTTTCCGATGACGAGGAACAGGTCAATAGCTTGAAGAGTTCGAAGCAGAAAGCCAACCAGTCTCATTGCTTTCGGTGTGGGTATTTCGGCCATCTTGCAGCTAATTGCAAAAGCGAAACCACTATCGCCGGGAAACCATGTGCTACCCTGGCCGGTAATCCCCGTTTCAAACATGCCCTACGAGCACAGAATGGAAAGGAATTTTGTTTCCGATTTGCTTCATTCTCGAATTGCTCTAGCGGTAACAGTTGCGACCGAATTCACCGTTGCAGCATTTGTCTGAAAAAGCATGGAGCTGTGGTATGCCCCAGGTTGATACTACTGACGCTGACGATTCCTTCGTTTAACACACAAATTCACTATACTTTTCCGATGCTTTTCTCTGTATGTTACGAACACGCCCGAAATTCGACATCACTTCTATGTTCAACTTACTACCTACGCTTGCTATTTGCTTTCATGCTTCCAACTCGTCTTATATCTGCTGTACTTGGTATTGATCTAGTCAATGAGCTTCAGTTGAACCTTTTATTGTTGTAGCGCCTTTTTGTGGTTGGGCGTAGCGGCGTTTTCAAGAACACGCCGCTAGGTTCGGCGCTATTGGGTGAGCGGCGTGTTCTTGCTCCGCGTTCCCGTTCTGACTCAGTCAGAGCGACCGCCCAACCACCAGTCTTCTTGCTGCCAGTGGACCACCGAAAGACGAGGATGGATGAGTGAAAGATGCCGAGCGCGAAGGGATCGGCATCACCGTCCATCCGAGCGTCAGGTGACTCAGAGATTGTTCTTTCTGTTTCCATCGCCGCCGCCGACAGCCCAGCGCTGAGCGGCCAGTTTCCGTCCTCCTGCCTCTGAGGCACGGTCTTCAGCTCTCAGCCTTTTCTTCGCCCACCCACCCACCCTTTATTTTTCACCTGCTTAAATTCTATGAATTACACCCATTGCCAGTATCTTGCGTCCATCTGATTACTAGCTCGGTGCAGTAAGAAGACGAAATTCGTCGAGCAAGCCCACCCTCCCGCGGCGTGTTCTTGCTCCGCGTTCCCGTTCTGACTCAGTCAGAGCGACCGCCCAACCACCAGTCTTCTTGCTGCCAGTGGACCACCGAAAGACGAGGATGGACACCACGAGACGTAAAATTGAATGTCTCGAATGTGGTACGTACGTACGCGTTACACAATGGTGCTTTAAACCGGAAAGTTATCGTGCACGCCAAGTGCACGCAGCACAATTACAAACGTCGAGATCTTCCCGCTTTTTGATTGTCATAGCTAGCCGGCTTTTGGGGCGACAACAGCGGACCAGATCAGTACTCTGGTGATTTGCATCGCCATTGGGAGATCTACTTAACAAAGCCTGGAGCTGCTTTCTCAAGTAAATGTTCTGGTGTTTTACCGCCACCCTGTTTTTGTGTTCATTTCCGTCCCAGCTCTTCGGATTCCGGCTAAAACCTCAGCATGCCTCTCGTGATGTGAGCTCGGAGGCCAATCTATCGTCTTACACACTGCGGCCGCAAGAGAAACAGCTCAGCTTTGATCTCACACCGCTCTTATCTCCTGCCTATACAACCCTTACTCAACCCTTGGTACCCGCGCCGACAGGTTGCACCTCATCCGCGTACAACTCAACAGATGAGTGTACCGCAGAAATGACGGCGTTGAGTGTGCGGTTCGAGGACTGCGGCGACTCCTTCACAGTTTGCCGCTGCAGCAACGCGACGATGAGCATGGGCACCGTAATCGAGCGTCTTGGGCGCGTGCCGGTCGGACTACGCCGATATGCGGGGCACGTCGTCGCTTTAAAGAACAACGAAACGGAGCCCCATGCATACACTCTCACTGTCACAGGCGACACACGCTTGTTCGGTGACTGTGAAATGAACATTTGGGTACATGAGGTCTGGCGTTGAATACACTGCGTTTATTGTATAACAGCCTGACCTTCTGCGCAGATGATGCATGCGTTCGACTTGGCAACAGATGCTACTCAATCGGGTACAACGAGATGGCGGGCGGCGCTCAAGGCAGACAGCTGTGTGCCAGACAACTACGCGCTCACTAACGCGATCGAGGTGAATTTAAATTGTTTAAAAATGTTCTGTAGGTATTGAACCCGGCGCAGGCCTTCGCACAGCTCGGAGTGCTGAAAACATACATGCTACTTCACAGTGGAAGCCTGCCGCGGGGATTCAGCGCGGCCTGCATGCGAAACCAGCTTACCTTTCTGAACACCCTCTCCCTGTTCGACCCCGGACCGCTTTTCGGAAATACTTGCGCCATCAAGGATAACGGACCTCCCGCAAGGTACGCTACATGTGAAGAGGACGTTGAGATATTTTAATATATATACATTTGACAGACACACTATACCCCCAGCAACGCTGGACATCTCGAGGACTTTCAATCCAATGCCTTCTTCGACGAATAGCGCTGGGTCCCTGTTGAACCCTTCACTTGAAGGAAAATCATTAATTATGTCTTGGACGATTATCTCCAGTGTTGTTTTTTGTGTCCTCTCCTTGTAATTTCTCACTGATGACTAGTTATCGTTGAAACGAGATCCCCTCCAATTTGGGCCCTTCATGATAGGCTGCGTCCTTGATTAAAATTGTACTTCAAGTATGATGGAAGTCCGGGCCGGTGCTGGAACACCCCAGATCCACCATAAAACGATGCCGGCAGTGTTCCACCTTCCTGCCGTGAAACCGTTGGTTGGACATTGTTAAAATGGACTCAATGAATTTTCTTCACAATTTCAACTCAAACTCCGAATGACCGATGAAGATCGAATCGAACCAAAAAACTAAACTGATGTATTGGCTGGGATCAGTACAGAGCCATTCATGCCGGGAATTTTAGCGCTTATCTATTGCCACCCAGAGCCGTTTTCAAATCAACTTCCCCCGCAGATGAATTAGACAACAATCTCCACCAACGACGGAGGACGATGGATCTCAAAAGATAACACGGAATCAAACAATCTCCGCTTCACAGGAACGGACCTGTTGTTGTGTTTGCTGGCGTGGTTGAGAGGGCGGTTAATTTAATTTAGACGTCGTTCAACTTCATCAATTGGACGCTACGAAGCTCATTATGAAGTCATCGACTTCTAAATACCAGCATAAATAAAAAATGGCTACAGCATACTTAGTTCATCATCACCCACTCTTAATTAGCAGTAAAGTGGAACAAAAATGGCACTGGAGGCCAAAGGCATCATGATTAATGGTAGGAGTGCTTGACGGCGCCAATTGTTCGTGCAGTCGTGCCTGCATTTTTGCGGCCAGGGTCAACAGTTGGGGTTCCATTCTCGGAAGGGACGACCTGAAACGTCCGCGTGGTGTCCAGCATCGCTGGTGGTTCAGTTTGTCTGCAGAATATCGTATAAATTAGACTGACTGAAGTCGTTTCATATGCAACGCACCGCGCAGGTGGCCAGTCCTCTTTGATGGCGCAAGTATTTCCGAACAGTGTTACTGGGTCGTAGAGAGCCAGCTTGTCCATAAACGCCAGTTGATTCGCCATGCAGTCCGCAATGAGCCCTGGAGGTAGACTCCCGCCGTGAAGCGCCATGTATGCTTTTACGACGCCAACTTGGGCGAAGTCCTGTGATGGTTGAAAAATGCATGTTAGCTTTTTTGGCCCCAGTACAAATATTCAACACGCCTCCATGGCGTTTGTGAGTGCGTAGTTGTCTGGTACACAAGTGTCTGCCCGGAGCGCCGCTCTCCACCCCATTGTATCCGATTGCGGCACTCCTGCTGCGAAGTCGAAGGCGTGCATCATCTGCGGGGGGAAGTCAGGCGGATAAAATAAATTCCCCCAAAGGTCCCACACAGGACCAGACCTCATGCACCCATGCGTCCATTTCGCAGTCGGCGAACAAGTGTATATCACCGTTGGTCAAAGTATACGCATGGGGATCCGTCCCGTTGCCGTTCAGGACAACGACGACGTCGACGAGGCGTGTGTAGCGCCGCAACCCGACTGGCACGCTGCCCGGGCGCTGAATTACAGTGTCCATGCTCATCGTCGCGTCGTTACAACGACACACGGTAAAGGCATCGCCGCAGTCTTCAAACTGGACATTAACGGCGGTCATTTCTGCACTGCCGCTGCATTCCTTCGCCGAATCGTATGCTGTCGGAAAAAAACAGTTTGGGTTACAACGGCTTGAGCCGCAATACCGGCTTGCCATGGATTATGACGCAATACAAGCCGCTCGCGGAAGGCCTGTAAGCCATCTCAAGCCGTCGTATGGGTCGTATGGCGCATATCATTTTATGTGGGATTATGGTTGCCCACAACCCCTGGTAAGATGTATCACCAGATACCTGCGAGCTTTTAGATGAATATATTCAGTGTTGATTCCGAGTTGAACCAAACGAAGTAATATATTTAGTCAATATCATTTACACGCAAAAACATGTCCTCGTCCACACAATCAATCACATAGAATACCTCCCTTGGTGCTCCGAAGATGGGACATAGTAGTGCCCCGCGTGTGATATGCTCCAGTGCGATGAAGATTGAGCCGGGACTCCATTCGCGCATGGGACAATCGGTTCGGGTCCTTGCACTCCAGGTTGACTTGCGGTAGGGGTGTATTAGCGCTAGGTCAATGGCGACCTTGTGTGGGAGATGACAGCGAAACACCAATTCGAGTCGGCCCATCGCCAAATCGTCGCCTTCAGCTTCGTAAATCACTGAGTCATACCGTGGACGCCCGTGAAACATCGGGTTGCAGCGCAATATGTCTCTGTCGTTCTTCCAATCAACCTTGGATTGGAAATCAACGTAGAGCACTTTGCATCGCTCAATCTATGGGAACAGCATTTAAATCAGCATTCAATATCGACTGGTCTAAGAAGTACCGACCTGAATATCCTGTTCGTTGTGTACTGGGTGGGTGGAATGATGGCTAGCAAGATATTCTCTGAGTCGCAGGTTGAAATCACGGTACAGAGAATCGCTTCGATGGAGCGTCTCGATGCGAATACTGCTCATCCGTACATCGGAAGAGCCGAGTCTCCAATGAGCTGTAGCGGCGTGAGAGGGCAGAATTGGATCTGTCTCGTCCTCTTCTTGACTCGTCCGCCATTCATTCACCTTCATATCAAGCCGTGCCATTGTTTCCTCGTTTTCATCCATGATGGACATCTGCAAATGTAATCGGTTAATTAACGGCACAAAAATTGTAAAGTGCAACAAACCTGATGCTCCGCATCCTTTCCATTTGTTTTTTTGTACTGTGCAGCTATTTCTTGTTGAAAACCTTCACCGACACGCGTGTTCTGATTTCTACTCGTTCCTTTGTCTTTGAAGCAACCAATGGCATGCGAAAGAAAGTGCTGCTTTAGGAAGTTCAATGACTTGTCGTGGGTTTCTGAGACGTCCTAAATATCTGTGAATCTCGAGAACAGCGGATCGCAGCAGGAGTGCATACCTTGCAAATCCGCTCGTAATCCTTGATATATTTGCGAAGAAGCTCGAGACGTGTTTCTACTACCACCTCGAGACCCAACATCATGCGAACCTTCACCATGATACGGATGAGGCGAGCGAGGCACGAATTTGCAGGGAGAAGTTGCACGATGCAAGGCAACGCACACTTGAATGATTGAGTTAGTTTTTGGTGTTTTCAGAAACGTGCAAGCCATACCTTGAGAATGTCGAGGAAAGTTTGACCCTCAGAATAATCAATGGTGGTTGGAGACGAGATATGCTTGAGATCGCGCCAACGCGGAAAGTCGGCCATACTATCATTTCAACCCGTCAGAAAATCATACTTCCGCGAAATGGATAGCCGTACTTGACATTGAATTCGGAGGCGAGTTTGGTACGCTGGAGGTAACCCTTAATGAGGGGCCACATGTGGCGACCCCAAATTCCACCATCGAAGAAATGAAGGCAGTCGTAGCCCGTCGCTTTGTATGGGTCCGAGTTGTTGAATTTCCACAGGAAATGCTGAAATGCGGTGTTGTGTCAGTCAGCAACAAGTTGAAATATTGTATGCTCACTTCGAAATCATGAAGGCCGTATTCCCTCAGATGTTCGTTGCGCTCGGTCTTCCTGGCTGGCGCTCTGGCCAGCACACGAGACATGGATTCGGTGGTGCGTTCAGGGAATGAGCCAGGTCAGGTATTATCGCATTATGAGGCCTTACGACTCAATACAATCCGCTACGACACGTTCAGGATTTTTCCGACAGCGGTGCAGTTTTCCGGGAGTGACAAGTGCTGGATATGGGTTGTGGATGGGGCAGACGGCAAGGAGCCGGCAGGGTTGCTGGGGCCACAGTGTCAAGGGCAATATTTCCGCCTCTGAGATTGTGTCTCGAATGTCATGAGTAGGGATGGAGACTGCCGAACGAAGTAAAGGAAATGAACAAAAGAACAGAATGCCAGCAAGACACCGACACATTTATTCGAGCAAGGAGTTCTTCAGCCCTGTAAAGGTGACCCGTTAAATAGAAGTCTAACGGCAGTGCAAACCCCCAGAGCATTAGCTGGGTCCGTTGATCCTAAAGAAGAAGCCGATCCAAAGCAGACGATGTTGACTTTGGCGTATCGTGCACATACACGATAGATCGGGGTCAGATATGTGGCATAGTAACTCTAGCGGACGGCTATCTTACACCCTCGCAACCTAAAATCCAAGGTTTGAAGCAGTTGAAAAAATCCGGGGCGCTGACCCCCAGTGAGAATCCCTTATGCTGTGGTATGCTCAGCTATGCTCAAATCTGCTCGCTCAAAAGGCAGCATAAGTGAGCATAAAAAAGCAGAAATTTGTCCGTATAGCATATAAGTTTTTATGCTCAATATGCTGCCTTATGCTCACTTCTGCTTTTTTTATGCCCACTTCTGCCGCAACCTGTGTATATATGCTCTGCCTATATGTCGGTATCCTCGGCTTCGTTCTGCTCAAAACCAATATTATTAAAATGACTAAATACGACTTCGCGCCCCTACTCCAACACAGGACCGCCGTGCATACCAGAAACACCCTGTTCTCTGCCGTGCCCACAGCTCTCCCGCATCGCCTATCCATGGAAGTCGGGCTCCGTGACGATCGGGAAATGCGCAGGCTTGTTTACGGGGCTGGACGCTGCACTTAGACGGCACGGACGGCTTGCGCTGGACTCAAACCGTCGAGCGGGCGCTAGAAGGGCGAGGTAAGATACAGTTGTATCATTGTAACGAGGGACGTACGTGGCGCCCAGGGACGGATCGACAGCAAATCCGTCGTCATCGTACAGTACACCTGGTAGTAGCGTCAGCGAATTCAAGATACAGAACGGAAACGCGCGTACCGGGCGGACGACGATGTCGATGCATCTCTGCCTTTTGTTTGTCACATCGTCGCCTATCGTCGCAGAATGCGGATTCCGGTTTAGACGGTTTTGTGGAGGTCTTCGGCGCGATGCGGTGCAACAAACAGTAGTTGGTTGGTTATGGCGCGTCAGAGCGGCGGACGACAGGTACGTCGCGGTCAGGGAACGGAGAGGTCGAGGATGCTCACAGCTGCGGAGCTCAGCCTATGCGCGAGTGAGCAAGAGCGTCTATGAGACAAAGGAAACATGCACCGGAAGTCGATCCATTGGTACGGTCTCCACGAGAACGTCTACACATCAGTTCAGTTTGACGGTAAGGACAATGAGCAGAACAAGCATATAGAGGACACACTGCATTGTTCCGGGGATGGGTCCAGGGCCGATTCGGCGAGGATCGCATTCCCGGGACTTATAGAAAGCGTAGTTGCTCCTGCCGCATTGAAAAGTTAGCGGCATTCGCGACGAGAATCCCAGTGTGTGACGGCATCGCGGAACGAAATTAAGATGTACCTGGGTGTCAGCCACGCCTCGGCGAGACCTGTTCATTGGAATGTGTTGTATGCTACGCTTGAGTTCAGGGAGGGTCCGACAGGGGCAACAGAGCGCAAAGAATGGCAACAGACCGTCTGGATTTATTCCGAGCCAAAAGTCGCGGGAAGAGACCGTGCAAGCGCCTGCAGACTCGTGGTCGTCAACACAGACAAAGTGAGAAGATCAGATGTTGCAAAAGATTCAATGAACGACGCACGAGTGGTGGAGGAACAATGGCGGGGGAGCACGGCGAGAGCGGGCAAGCGGCAAGATGGTGGTAGGAAGCAAGAGGGATTTCAAACTCCGACTGATCCCCCATTCGAGTTGGTCCGTGCGCACCATGTTGATGTCGGGTCGCTCTTCTCAGTCGGGATTTTGCAAAGTTTTAACAAACCAAAGTTCTGTGCCAGTCTGCTAAATCTTGCACTGAGCAAAGACTACTGTATCTGCCTGCTTAGTTGGCCACCTAAATGTTTTCAGCCCCGGACGAAACGATTAATATGGTTCATGGTGCATTACAAGTGTTGGGAACGAAGATATACATCCTGAAAATGGTATGAACATACTTGGCGGATTTTTGGATGAGATTTGAGGCTGGCGTGAATTTACTTTTAAGGGCATGCCAAAAGCGGTAAAAAGGGCTTAGTTGGCCACTCGCTATAATATGATGTTCAGCGCCGTATTGTGAGCTCGGATGGATGTGTATATGGTCTTTGGATATGTACCTATTATTCCCACCGCTTAGATCGTAGTTTTCAGGTATAGAACAGGTGTCAATAATTTCATTTGCAACGAGCCAGGACCGAGAAAAGCTGTCACAGAAAGAGATGCCGTGCTGGTGAGGGACAGAGTCGTTCCCAGTGAACGGTAAGCTCCAAAGTGTTTCATAGGAAGTATATGTACATACTTGAGTACAAGCAAGCTCCCCCTGAGTCCACCAGGTCCTCTACCAAATGCGAAATTACCTAACACAGAAATACGGTGATTCGGCACAATCGACGACGATAGGCGAGGATCCACGGTAGCAAGGAAAAATAGAAACCATTTCAGGGGAACGGTTTAATGATGCAAAGATCTGTATGAGCTCCTAAGGCTGTAATGCCAACCATTCACCTACTGTGAAACTGGCCAAATTGCGTGTCGAATTTTTGTGAACAGCCTTCTTCGGCACAGTGCTGAGGATATAGTTCATATAACGCCGATACTAAGCCACTGATGAGTAGCCTGGAGGTATGCGAGCAGAATGAACCCCCAAAGTCGACGATCGGGGCAGAATTGGTGGAGAAAGAGAGAGAGCGGTGAGGCGGTGTTAAGAAATGATGGCTTTCCCCCTTTGGAACCCCACCAAACACAACACAATTTTTGATCCGACCATCACTTTCACTCGAAATTTGCTACGAACCAACCTCAGGGGTCCTATTCCATCCTCCAACACAGGACTTGGGTTATATATTCATTGGTGGTCTTATATTGTCTAAGTGGCCAACTAAGTAGGGTGGCCAACTAAGTAGGGTGGCCAACTAAGCAGTCCGATGCAGTAAACTTATTAGAACCAATTTTCAATTGTTTTGCTAATTTATGCTGCAAGAATATTGCGGCAGAATTGAGCATAAGTAAGTAGCAGTAAGGCAGATCTGGACAGATCAGAGCATACCCCAGCATAGGGGGTTTTCACTGGGAGCGCTGACCTCTCGAACATCACTGATCCAGGATGGCGGCAACCCGGACACCGCTGCGCGCCGTCTATGTTTCTTTAATTTCCGGGTTTCACTGTCTATCAAGACATCCTCCTGTGTACACTGAGCAGTACTACGGATTTCGGTTTTCCCACCCTCAGGCTCACGGCAATGATTTTTATTTGAACCACGACTGGGGATAAGTTGAAGTTGAATTAACAACTCGCTATTGCTGTAAACCAGACCTTCGGAGGTTACAAAAATCAGAATATTTGCCTTCATCCACTGGTCTCTTATTCCTCTAGCACATGTGGGTGCAAATGTCCATTTTGGGATACTTCCTGGATCTGTCAATCATTCGTTGATGGGCGCCTCTCTTGCTCTCGACTCGATCTTTGCTCGCTCATCCTTTGCCATGCAGAATCCAGAATCAACTCAGCGCCTGTGAAGGGTGCACAACTTGATGCACTGGACTGAAACGGTTTCCCCTGCCTTCGAATTTCGCCTTCACTTGGTTATCAACTTGAAGATGCAACGATGCTCGAGGCTGTACGACCCGTGCGCTGCTGTAGAATGTATTGTGCATGGGTGCATGTTCTCAGCGCTCATCCAAACTCGCACTGTACATCCGGCATCCCGGAACGCTCGGTAGCATCGATGCGCAGTCGACTTCCGATTTGCGGAAAATATAGTTTGATCGGCGGTCTCGCGCCGACGCGGCAACACTGCTGACTGAAAACACGCCTCGTCCGGAGCAAATGCACCGGAGCAAATGCACCGCCGCCGCGAAGTGCTTTCCCCAAGTACCGCGTCCTTGCAGGTGGCCACATCACCGCCTCCCTCCTCTGCATTTCTTGGTGGTGAATGTGGCTTCCATGCAGGTTGATTATTTTCTGCTTGGTCTTTGCTGTATCTTTCTGCGCCGCATTCCCTCTGGTTGATGGGGGCGCTCTCCACGAGGCCATCGCGGAGCTCTCACTCCCTCCGCTGACGCTTGAACCTCAGCAGCACGATTTCAGCACCTTCGACCTCACAGATGCACTACAACCCGCGTATATCACCAGCGCCTCGCCACCAACATACATCAATGCGCCAGAAAACCTCCTCACCAGCTGTTCGGCGTACGTTGGCCCGGACCAGGAGTGCACCTCCAACATGACGGCGACGAGCGTACGCTTCGAGGATTGTGGCGCCGATTTCATCGTCTGCCGGTGCGCCGACGCGGAGATGAGCATGGCTACGGCGCTCGAGCGGTTTGGGCGCGTACCCGTCGGGCTCCGCCGCTACGCGGGGACGATCGTTATCCTCAGCGATTCGTTACCCCATGCGTACACGCTGACCACCGGCGACACGCATTTGTTCGGCGACTGCGAGGTGGACGCGTGGATTCACGAGGTGTGCAGATGGATGTGTAGCGATGGATGTGTTCAATCTGGCTCACTTTATGCTAGATGATGCATGCGTTCGACTTTGCTGTTGACGCGAAACAGTCGGATGCCGCGGGATGGGATGCCGCGCTGGCGGCGGACAGTTGCGTGCCGGATGCCTACTCGACCATCAATAGAGTGGAGGTCCGCCACATCCCGCCATTCAGTTATAATACCTCTGATTTCCATCCGTTGCAGGACTTTGCGCAAGTCGGGGTACTGAAGATCTACTCGCTCCTCTACGGCACCCTTCCTCCTGGCTTCTCGGCAGACTGCATGGCAAACCAACTCGGGTTCATGAACACGTTCGCGCTGTTTGACCCCGGGCCGCTATTTGGGAACAACTGCGACATCATCGATGGCGGGCCCCCGCCGCGGTACGTGCTCTATTCGTTCCTCTGGTAAATTGAGGACATTAACTGAACTTTCCGTACGAACATTTGCAGGCACGCCGAGCCGCCTTCGGTGCTAGATCCCTCACGCAAATTTCAGACGCTGTCCGCGGAGGACCAAACCGCCGCCACCGCGACAAGTCCGGATGGGAGCGCGAATGCAGCGGGGACGGCACGCCCGCAAAACGCGGGAACGGCGTCTAAAGCTACGACCTCGGCTTGGCAGATGTTGGCGCTGATTCTCGTCACCGCCGTGCTTCTTTAGCGCCACCGGGCAAACAAGCTATTAACGGCAGTTTATATTCTCAATCCCGCTCTGCGACGATGGGACATGGGAGGCAACCTGGTCTGCGTCCTTTACGATTTTCCCTCTATTTTTCACGGTTCCCATGGATCTCCCGCGATGGGTCTTTCGGAATTTACGTTAGGTCCAGGGATAGCGGGCTTTGTTACGCTCAGATAGAGAAGGTATATAATCCTCATAGAGATCTGTCTAATTCATTAATGAGCATGATGACTCACGAGCGGAATTCGGAGGTGTTGGTCTGGCTAGTGCTTTATACTGGATATCCTCTTGTAAATCAACACGTCCTGGACTTCTTAACGCGGCATAAATTCCCGAAGTTTCTGTATGTCCATTGGCTTACTTCGGTTCACTGTAAGTATTCAATTTTCTCAGACATCGTGTTCATGTTCAAACACAGGTTGAAGAGAACGCGGACAGTTTCGAGTGAAGGAAATGCCCCTGGGCATTGACAATATAACCCCTGGATTAGCTAACCTTCAACCTCCGTCACCTCCACACTTATTTGTGAGATATTTTGTATCGGGGTCACCGATATTCATTCTTACGCAACAGGTTCTGGGCAACTCCACTGTTGTGCCAGTTGACCTGCACAAACTTAGACCCAAACCCAAAAATAAGTTCAAAGTTTCTGACTCTCATGAGTCCATGACGTCGTCATCGCCAACTACAAGTGAGAGCGAAGCACCATTCCTTACTTCCCAATCCCTCATGGCCAGCTTGTTGAAGACATCGGAGGCCAATCCCTCCCTGCCTGAACCCACTTCGAACCAACCCTACATGCACATTTCCGCTATGCAGGCGGGTATCATTCAACTCCCCGCCGATCTAATCATGGAGGGGGAGCCTCGAACCTATCGTGCCGGTCCATCCCTCTCATTCTATCTTAAACACTCCGCATCCGACCGTCACTTCATATTTGACCTCGGGCTGCGCCGCGATTCCGGGTCATACCCCCCGGAAGTGCAGGCGAACTATTTACAGCTGATGCCTTATGAGGTGCCGCAGAGCGTGGAGGAGTCGTGCAAAAAGGGTGGGCTCAACCCCGCTGAAATCGAAGCAGTCGTTATTAGCCATTTGCATTTTGATCAGTGAGTCAACGTGTGTTTAAAATATCGCCAGAAAATAATGATACACAACAGCATTGGCGACTGCACACCTTTTTCGAAAGCGAAATTTATTCTGGGAGTAGAAGGGAAGGCTGCGTTGGACGACGGATATCCCGGAAACCCGAAGTCGCACTATCTCACAGCGTCGACCCCCGCAGACCGCACCACATTCCTCAACAAGGAGGACTTCAACACCTCCATCGGCCCCTTCCCACATGCAGTGAACTACTTCGGCGACGGCAGCGCCTACATCATCGACACCCCCGGACACTGCGCAGGCCACATAACGGTGCTGGCGCGGACGTCCAGAGACGGGTCCTGGATGTATATCGGCGGCGACGTCGCGCACGACAGGCGTCTGATCACAGAGGACAGGAAAATCGCCATGCAATCGGCCAGTGGGAAGCCTATTTGCTTGCACGCGGATCCGATACAGGCGGCACTGGATTTGGGGAGGGTGCGGGCGCTGGTGAAGCTGCCTCAGGTTGAGTTCGTCATCGCGCACGACTGGAAGTGGTATGAGGACAATCTAGGGCATGCTTTCTTGCCTGGCAAGATCGTCCCAAAGGTTTGAGGTCCAAGCACAGAAAATATGCGGAGCGGAGTCGGACGGATCTCGAGTTCTCGAGAAAATGTAAGTACTATGTACAATTTTGTTCCTGTAATAAGTAGCGCTTTCAAATGCGTGTGCGTAAGTTTGTAGCCCTCCTGGTTCTACTACAAAGCGCCCCTGGGCGCTCAATCCCAAAAAAATCTTCACGGTGGTTTGCATCAGACCACCGAAGTGGAGCTGCGAGGGAAGACATACCACACCTTGTCCACCACAGATCTCCTCCTCGGGCGGCCAAAAATGGCATTGCCCGGTTGCCTTTCGCATTCTAGACTTTGCACAACTGGGAAGGGAATGCTCTGTGTTGAAAGCTCGTCCGAATGAACTCTATACAATCTAGCAGGTGGAAAAATGGGTCGCTGCAAATCCTGCGTAAGCTTCAAGGAGCAGAGAGAAAGTAGCAACCATCAAAGCAGCTCAACTATTTGAGAGGGATCCTTGTATTGGAAAGGGTTAAATCAGATGGACCTCGGCGTCTTCGAGGTTTCCCTGCCGCATTTAAGCTCATGGGCATTTCCTGGATAGGCGACTGGTTAGATAGGATGCCAGGTATATAATAGCTTAGGGGAAACGTGAATTGTTGATGACTTCGAGACCGCTCTTTTCGCTATCCTCGCAGGGATGGGAATCGCTCGTATAGATGGGGAACTTAGAGCCGCTAAGCTCAGGATTGCGTATACCATCTAAATCCTACACCTCTTGACCCCACATGAGCTCGGGAGATGTTTGTATGTTGTTCATTAGCTCTTTTTGGCACTCAAATATTCTCTAATAAATTATGTTCAGAAGTTGAACCAGATGCTGAAACATTGTTGGAACATGCATGATTTTGAACGAAGGCAATAATGCCCTTGGACGACCCGCGTATTGATAGAAGATCCTAACTTTGGAACTGATAAGACCTTCAACGTTTCAAGTTCTATCTATTATTTCCGACCTTTTATCCTGTCGGGCCGGACTGTTCCGACATCCCAAACAAGAAGTGAAGCCCCTATCTTTGAGAAAACTCAACAATTGGCTAATTGCAGACGTCGTTGCCAGTACCCTCATTTCGTGAGAGTTAACGTCTGTTTTGGTTCCTCCCCTGGACTTTGACAATCTGGATCGGAAAGAAAAGACACATTTATTACTTGAATATGACTTCAAGAAAGAACCCGAGTAAGAGAAGTGTTCAGGTCCATGACCAACCAGTACGTAGGTACAGAATCTACAGCGTAGATTTCTCCTCGACTGAGGAGGATGCAGGCCATGCGACCTGCAAAAAGCGCGTCAAGAAGCATTGCGTTTTGGGCCATTCCTTCCCGAGAGATTGGCAAAAAAAATCAAACCTCCCACAGCCGTGCCATTTGACCTGCGCAAGCTCACACGTGAAAGCAAATTAGCTCCTGACTCCCACGACGAGTTCTTCGCCACCGGAACCAGACTGGCCCATTCCCTTCTTCCCTACAAGATACGCCTCCGCTTCGCTCCGGCAGACATGGAGTATACGGAAATTGGTGGGGACACCAACAAATTGGGCACTTTTTTTTTTTGGCGATCATCGCGTCTGATATCTGGTTTTGGGAGGATCAAGGAATGCACTGCTGAGAAAAGAGGTGGGCGGTAAAATGGTGTTGGGTACGCATGTGTTGATTTGAATTTGATGCCGGTTGGGTTTGATGATCCGATGCGAGAAGTGGTGAGGTAAAAGGACTTTCAACCTCAACATGTAGATTGTGCTCAGAAGTTGACAGCCTAAGCCACACTATACAACGATGCGAAATTCGATGAAGGAAAGGAGAAGCAGAGATAGACGAAACCCCGAGGTCTGGGCCAGATATTGAATCTATTCAAACATAATGAAAGCCGCGTGAAATGTACATTGACAACGAGGACAGAGTTGGTAGTTCCACGATGAAAGGGGGAAGGGTCATTGTCCACACGCCGTAGGAAGTCTGACATGCATACCTTCTGTTGCAGGTTGAATCCCAAATGCATATTATCCGTGAATACTGGGATGGAGTCGATAGTTTGGGCAGCTAGTGTGGTTTACAGTGCGAATGCGGTATTAATCATGAAGGTGTTGTGTAGAGGATCATATTACTCACTTGGAAATCACACTCAGATCTGTGTGTTGTCCGAAGGGAGAACATATGAGGAGTGAACTGAAGATTTTCATAAATAATGAGTGCCGATAACTTTCAAAGTGGTACTCGTACCCATGGTCTTCGTTTGAACAGCGGCGAGAATTTCAACTTCAGAGAACAGTTAGAGAACGGTGGATGTGAATAGTCAAATGTACCATGTAGGCTATCTTGAGACACGAGAGGAATCAATGTATAAAAAGCGCAGGATCCCAGGGACGGAAGTCGGAGAGTAGAGATAATTGTTTGTTCAGATCCCCATTCGACCAAGCTCCGCGCGTTAAAGGTTGATACCGGCGTGCAAAGAGATTGAAGATCGGAAGACGTTGAGGCATGACACATGTTGAAAGCCCGACACTTGAATATCTTGTAGCATTGATGTGATTTGAGACGGTTTGAGGCCCAGAGAGATAGCAGTCGCACAGGGATTGAACTATGCGATGGACTGAAGTGGGGGGAAGCAAGAAACTGAATCGCCTGCGCTTCGATGGTTCGGTATAAATGAAGCTGCGGTGGTGAATATTCGGATTATTCAGAGGGTGTACGACTTTCGTCGGCAAAGAAATTTGAAAGATGGCCTGATCGCGCTACAACTGTAGTAGGATTGCTGTGAGCGGGTCATGGGTTTGGCTGTAAGTTGAAGGGAACATGGGCAGTGCAAAAATGGGTCAGGTGAAAGGCCATGGATGGGGTTAAACATAGTGGTTGAGCAGGGAAATAGTAATGGGGAAAGGATAACTGGGGCTCACCGCACAGCTCAATGCACTAATCTTTGAAGAATGGAGGCTCAGCCATCACTGCGGCGCAGAACCGTCGGAGCTTCGCGGACTGCGTAACGGTTCGAAGAACGAAGGCATCCAAAATCGGGTTAAAGCACAGTTGATGGCACAGCAGTAAGAAAAAAGCGGAGTTGCTGCGTGGCTCGTCATGGGTGGAACCAGAAATAAAGACTATGGGCGGTGCAACAATAGTCAGCTGCCCACGAATGGATGGAGTTAAATACAGAGTTTGAGCAGACGAGGAGCAAAGCAGCACGGCTTTATGGGGATTTAGCACAGCTTAAGGTCCATTTCGTTAAAGAACGGATAATACCTTATGGCGAGCATGCTGAAGACGTCGGAGGGCAATACCTCCTTGCCCGAACCCACTTCGAACCAACCATACATGCACATTTCCGCTATGCAGGCTGGAATCATTCAACTCCCCGTCGATCTCATCATGGAAGGGGAGCCCCGGACCTATCGTGCCTGCCCATCCCTCTCATTCTATCTCAAACACTCCGCATCCGACCGTCACTTCATATTTGACCTGGGTCTGCGCCGCGATTGGGAGTCATACCCTCCTGAAGTGAAAGCTCATTATGCCAACCTCATGCCTTGTGTGGTGCCGCAAAGTGTCGAGGAGTCGTGCAAAAAGGGTGGACTCAGCCCCGCCGAAATTGAAGCAGTCGTTATCAGTCATTTGCATTTTGATCAGTAAGTCAATGTGTGGTTGAAATATTGCCAGGCAATAATAACACACACCAGCATTGGAGACTGCACACCGTTTTCGAAAGCGAGATTTTTTCTCGGAGGAGAGGGAAAGGCTTCTCTCGACGATGGATATCCCGGAAACCCGAAGGCGCACTATCTCACAGCGTCAACTCCTGCCGACCGCACCACATTCCTCAATAGCGAGGACTTCAACACCTCCGTCGGTCCCTTCCCACATGCAGTGGACTACTTTGGCGATGGAAGCGTCTACATCATCGACACCCCTGGACACTGCGCGGGCCACATAACGGTGCTAGCACGATCGTCCAGCGACGGATCCTGGATGTATCTCGGTGGCGACGTTGCGCACGACACCCGGCTGATCACAGAAGATGAAAGGAAAATTGCCAGACAAGCCGCTAGTGGGTTCCCATATTGCATGCATCGGGATCCGGTCCAGGCGACAGTGGATTTGGGGAGGGTTCGTGCATTGGTGAAGCTGCCTCGGGTTGAGTTCGTCATCGCGCACGATTGGAAGTGGTACGAGGATAATTTGGGGCATGCGTTCTTGCCTGGCAAGGTCGCCCCGAAGGTCTGAAGTCTTCCGCGGACAGAAAGTCTGCGGAGGGCCACGAAAAAGAGTTGAATCTCGGGATCTGGAGAAAATATCTGTACAATTTTGTTTCTGGAATAGTCCTTTTGAATGTGTACAAGTTTACATTCCTCCTGGCTCTACTAGAAAGGGCCCAGTATGCCCTGAAGAATAGATACGTAATAAGTAGCACCTTGAAACCTAGTACAGAAGACAGATACCCGGACCAATAGAAAAGGACACTCATTTTCAATACGCTAGTTGGGGTACGCCTTCTCCGTGCGGAAAGATATAGGAATTCTGAGCAGAGTAAAATGGAACATTAGCAGCTGTGTTAATCGGAATCGAGAAGACGTACATCGGAAGAGAACGCAGCGAAGGATTGTCGATCTAACCACCCATGTGTCGATGCCGGAGGAGAGAGATCTTGGAATTTGAACTGCGTAAAATGCATTTCAACATGGGCTGATTTACACTGGGAATGAGAACGTCAAACTTCAAGATTTACTGGCTCTGCGGAATGCACGGTTTGGAAGGAATCGCGACTTTTGAGATCGTGTTCAATTCGCAATTCCGGTTTTCTTGAATTTAGACTGATGAAGAGATCTAGAGATGAACGAATGTCATAGTGTGACAATGTGATACGCACGAGAACATGAAGGAGTTCGAAAACACTGGAGGTAATTTAAAATTGGATTTCAACACGATAGACGCGCGGCTCACGCTTCGACAACACGACTGATATTGCGATCCAGCTGTCTTCGGCGGGACGGTGAGATTCTGCGCCATAAGCTCTAGGCTGATCCAACTCACAGTTATCCGGCATTCTGATGAACTAAACGGGAGGTGAGTTGGAAATATGAGGGGACCAGCCAGATGAACTCACACAGATTAGAAGTGCCATGGCCCCAACACTAGTTATCAACCCGGTTTCTATTATGAAGTTAACGGCCAGTCCACCAAGTTGGTCGTAAGGATGGTACCGATGCTCCACTTCATGAGACGGTTAACCAGGCGATTCATACTGAAGTAAAAAGCTGGTCAGTGAAGTTAAGTTTACCGCTGAAACAGGCCAACTCGCCGTTTAAATCCATCCCCGCGCCAAGCGCTCAAGTAGTAGCACAGAGATAGAACAAGGATAATGTCCGTGGCGACACCGACGACCAGCATAGTCACGATCATCCACCCCCAGTTTTCAATAAAGTCTGACACGGTGGTATGGCGCAAGATGATGACTCCTAGCGCGATGGAGGCGCAGGCACGGAGAGCAGACAGGAAAACACACAGGAGCGGCAGATAGCACGAGTGGCTGAACTTATAAAGCCGGTATGCGAACCATGACTGGAGCTCGGTTTCATATCGGAACGGAAGCAACGATGACTAAAAGATCTACGCACCTGTTCAATGGGTGCGATGAACCCACTCAGCAGAGTGCCAAAATTCAACGAGTTTGGGACGAATATTAACAGTTCTGGGTGGCCGTATTGCACCACCGTTATCACATATATCGAGTTGGATATTGCAACTGTGTGGCCAAGATCTAGACACCACACAAGCGCCACCTGAACACCGAGGCATTGAGCGCGGGAATAGGAGCGCCAAAAAAGACACGCACCAGGCCTTTTAAAGCATACGGATCGTGGGGAAAACGAGCGTAGTAAAGCAGCACCTGGTCACGAAATTGAGCCACACGTACCCACCCTGCGGAGGTGATTATTACTGACCTGAACGGTGACTGCGCCGAAAAGACAGACACCGAAAAGAACGCCGATTTGAAGCGCGCCGATGGTTGGTGCGGCGTCAAATCCTGGGGTGGACATGAAGGAGGGAGATGGTTTCAAAGCCCTGTCCAAGAGATGATAATAAACAGAAGTCGACGACCTGTATCAATATGGGTTAATCATGGATGTTCTGATATAGTAAACGTCAGGGTGGGAAACCTCAACGAGGCCACCGCAAGGTTGCCTGTCGCTCTCGATCGCAGTTGGGCGGGAAGCAGTAAATTGTAGGTATCCCACAGGCAGACATGCAGAAATTGCACGTCCTATGTATAAGGGACGGCCCTGCTGCCAGTGCACCGCCGCCCAATAAAACCTAGATTGGGTTTTATTGCCAGGTGCATGGGAACGGGATCAAGCCCATTGAAAGGCCGGATGCAGAAATGGGTGATAGGCGTCGAGCCGTGTCATAAGCTGCAAGTCTGCAGCGTGTCATGAGGTGTCATGCCGCGATATCGGAGGCAGTGACACTGATAGATTCTGCATTTGAGTGGCTGGTGAGCGGGACGCGGTGCACGCAAGGAAGGAGGAAAGAAGGGAATAAAATTATATACCTCCGAAAGGACCGGAATCTGTTCTGTTTTCCCAACGCGAAAGAAAGTTCTTAGAATACCGCTCTGCAGTCAACACGATGATGTGGTACGTGGTTGCGGTCCAAGTGCATGCTAAGTGACGCTATTTATGATCAGGCGCCCTAGGAAAACATTAAAAAGTGAGTAAATACCGACAGTTGAAGAAACGAAGGAAATATACTTGAGAAATTAAGAGCTCCATCCGTTTTAGCCTGGGAAATGGAAAATAGCCGGTTTCTAGTGACGGCCAAAAGTAGCCAGGGCAGACCTACGTCAGTCAGGTACAAGTGCGTGTGAAAAGGATGCTTCCACTCACAGTCAAGGTTATAAGTGCAGCGGCGGCGGCGATCAGCCAATTAGGACAGGACCGCACAATCACCGGTGTGGGAGTCTGTTATATTCCTGGCCAACTGAATTGCCTGTCATTGTTATCGAGAACACCTTTCTCCATGAACCTTGCTTGGTAAACTGGGTTTAAGCCGTTTAAGTGTCGAGGAGCGGGGCTGTCTGTTCCGATCAGTCAAAGCGTGGATTGTCAGGCAGACGGACTTACCGTGTATGGCAACTGCGAGAGTCTACACCGGCCGACACACTTCGGCAGAAAAAGGCGCTTCTGATTTCTGGACGAAATAGATTTAGGTGACGAGAAAATTGAATGCGAGTGTTCAATGCGCCACTGGGGAACATGCGACTTGATTCGACTATCTCGCGTACTGGCGGACCCTGTTCCAAAACTGAGCATTCGAAAACACTTCGAATTCCGAGAAATTGACGTGGTGCATCCCGAATGTACTGTTCCAGGTGTAATGCAGGGAGGCGAGCATATAGGTGGGAATTGAACATCGGAAATTACTGGTAGCGTGTATGTCCAAGGAGCCCACCAAGCGCGAATATCTTGGGCGTGAGAGAGAGGGAGAAATGGCGGTCTTCACTTTCCCCAAGATCTGGTGTTGCACGGGCTCTTCCAGCTTTGCTGCGTGCATTGAGCCAACGTACTCCACATAGATTGCCGCCACGTCGTATAGCATAACGCGCCCGTAGTGTCAGCGCAGCAGGTGGGAGTCGTGGACTGGAATCCCGCCGCGGCCGTTCTTGTGGCTCCCGAGGATCAGACTGGGACGGGCGCACCGAGGAGCGATCCCAGTCAGCGGACAAAATAGATAACTCATGCACACGCACGTAGTTATTCACTCCTTAAAATTCGGGGATCTGCATCGTAGACGACGCCGGAGGCCACGATTCGCGCGCGTGCTGCGTCGTAACAGGGCGCGGAATCCGAGGTTGCGGACAGGAATACCTGGGGAAAGTATGGAATCGATGGATAGATTAATGCCGTGAGCGGGACGGATTCAACAGAAGAGGATGACAGAATGCTCACACGACATATACGACTGTGAATGGTCACACAACCAAAACTGTTCTGCCTGTCGACGCCGTCCCGCGACAGAAGCATGGTAATCTGCGACGCTGTTGTCACCGCTATTGATGCGCCAAGTGACTGGCGAGCCCTAAAATTAATCAGTAATCACAATGCAGAAGTTTATAATCATGGCGATACGCACCTGTATGTACGACCGCAACTGATACAGGGCCCTCGTTTCACTAATGCCGGGAGGGATGCAGCCTATAGTAAGGCCTCGGTGGCGGAAAGACGTGTCAGAGCAAGGATAATCCGGGAAGTCGTACAACACCGAGGAATCGGGGAATGATACTCGATTCGTGGGCTGAAAAACGGGGCAAAACAGTACAGAAGCACGGTTTTGGGACGAAATGACTCGTAGTGATGGTCTGGCTTTGGCTTGGCCTGGAAGCCACGGCTTTGGCCTGAAAGCCATTGGCTTTGGCTTGGTGAAAGTCCAGGGCGGGCCAAAAGCCAAGCCAAAAAAGGGGTTGGCTTTGGCCTGAAAGCCAGAAAGCCATGGCTTTTGGTGGTATTTTGGGAGATATTTTGGCTTTGGCCTAGTGGAATCCCAGGCCAGGCCAAAAGCCAACCCAGGCCACCCGCTTGGCTTTGGTACCAAAGCCAAAGCCGAGCCAAAAAGCCATGGCTTTTTGGCCTGAGGCCAAAGCCAGAACATCACTAGAAAATAGTAGAAATGAGAACGGGCCCTGCGGTCGTAACAGGAATTTCCGAGGTTGTTGGTGGCCAAAGAGCCCGCTGGCGGCGTCTCAAAGCATAAGGGGCGATGCGCACAATGCTACTTTTGGGAATGAGCCCTGCACTGGCCGCAACGATGCGGAAAGAAACAGAGAGTGGATTGAAAATTGATGTGCTTACGGATGTTTACAGATGCTTCCAGATGTTTACTACAAGCAGAGATAGGGGTAAATATAATGTAAAGCTAGAAAGATCAGTGCGGAGCATTTCCGCAAGTCGGCCATCCGACCATACCACAGTGCTGAGCCAACGGCGAAGGCTGAGCTTTCTGTGTTTGTTCCCGAAGAGTCACCAACACAGAAACTGTGCCAAGAGGTATGCACCCTTAAAATTTGCCACACAGGGTCGGAAAAGTGAAATAAGACCCTCCAGACCCTACCTACCTATTAGCCGAGCCTAAGCGAGCGAATTTCCCACGCAAATCACCTGGAATCACAATTTTTGCCCTCAATCGGAGGCATACCTAGATATAATTGGCGCAAATTACCCAAGTCTAAAAAGGATCACAAGTTGTAAAAGATTTTTTTCAACCTCCTAGGTTGCTCTCAGGCCTCCCAAAAAAAGCGATTTTTTTCTGACCCTTCCAAATGCATTTTCAGAGCTGTCTGAACAAATTCCGGAAAGTGAAATAAGAGTGCCTCGGACCTACCTACCTATGGAGGCTGTGTCCCGGGTTCTTCCGGTGCATACCTCTTGAACTGTGCATAAATGGGTTTCGATTTTTGGGGATGAAGCTTAAGAAGGTGTGCAGGGTGTGCTCGGTCAAGATATTGTAGAATGCTACAAGAACTGTTACAGTAGTATATGACTTGAGCATTCCCAGCCGACCACTTGGGCATAATCACCCAGCCCCTTCCCTTCTCAAGCTACTTGCGCCCGACAAAAACTCCAGCAGCCTTGTCCCTCTCTTCCGGAGCAAGATCCTGAGGCGTCCCCGCAGTGAAACCGTTCACGGTCCCAACGTTGTTGAAACACTGAACGCTCTGGAAATCAGCGTCCAGGTTCTGTGAATCGTCCGAAAATGACTTGTGAATAGGCCTATCAGACCCTATGAACTCGCAGTCGGGGAGTCTCGGATTGTGAAGTGTTATATGTTAGCTCGAGCGGTCATGTTGTGGGAAATACACACGGGAACACTGCACAGTCGGCGTCCAGGTTAAGGACGAGAGACCGTAGTCCCGGGGTGTTTGTGCAATTGCTGCCAATGAGCGGGATCCAGATTCCTCCGCCAGAGGGGAGCGTGCAGGCTTGCTGCACGGCAACGTTCCGGAGAGTCTGGAATCATCATCAACAAGGTAATCTACAGATGATCCGACGCAGACACATACCACAGGAGCGCTGTTCACTGTGATCTTGGAAACGGCAAGAAGGGAAGCGAGTGCGATCGACGCGGCGAAGAACATAATGAAAAATGGGATGAAGAAGGAGATAAAAAGGAAAAGGAGAGAAAAGAATGGAGAACTTGCAACTGGACGGACCTCTTTATATAATTCGAAGCCGGATCGATGTAACTAAGCAAACAGCAAAAGACTGTGCTGCGTGAAGGATCAACGCTGTTGCTGGGGCTAGTGAACAGCTGAGTAGGAAGTTGACCGGAACTCCATGTATTCCATCGACGGCATTCTGGTTCCAGGGCAAACACGAACAATATTCACCCTGCCGACACCAAAATGGGTTCTGAATGCGCAGCAACTGCCCCCGCTTGGTCCCCGCATGCCCATATAATATCAGGCGGGAATCCACTGTCAAGTTTCAACTTGACAATTGCCCGTTTTGCCCGAACTTCGCTAGTGCCGCCTAGGCGAGTCTTGATGCCTACTTGCTCCCCCTGTCCATAAGTTGTGAGTGGTTCATGGTTGGCAGTATTTTGCCATTATGGACGGAAACTGTCTTGCCCCGGGTTGGCCAAAGTGTAACTGTCGGCGATTCAACTGCCAAAAGCAGCAAGTCCGATGGCGATGCTAAGTTCAATATTTATATATAGGCGCTGTTTCATTGATGTGTACCTCGCCTTCTTTCTCTTATGGCTCTGCAAGATGGAATTCCCAATGAGCTGTTGCTCAGAGCTCAAGGTCCTCACACCCACATGCCCCAAGAGGATCTGCGACATATATCATTGAATTGCCACTCTCTTTGGATTTTGTCCCGTCCATGAGCTGTGATTATGGGGCAGAGGAGGCGATGCCTGTAATATCTAATATCGAACTGTGGGGGAAAAAATCGACCGTTGTAGTTCGGCATCGTGATTTGCAACAGCAACGAAAGCGTGACTGTGGATTGCTAAAATCTAGAGATGCTAACCATGGTGACTTTGAGCTGATCTCTACATTTCTTTGGTTGGTTCTCTTGCCTCTGGCAGTGTGATTCTCACCATCATGGGTGCCCCTGGATATCTTTACACGACGCACAAGTGCCCATCTTCTGATCCTCATCATTTTGGCCGTGATAGTGTGCTCGCTCCATGTGCCCAATACCTTCAACTGGCAATAAGTGACATTCACATGAGGAAGTCAATCACATACGCACAGCCTGGACAAAGAATCAGTGTCAAGTAAGTAGGTGATAGACTTATGACGTGTCTGATACGATAACACTGATACAACCAAGTGAATGTACCGGTTTTACCTGAGATGGCTCGGTTAATGTATACACGACCTTAGTACCATTCTTGAACAATGTGGCCCCTTGTCTTTCCAATCCAATGAAGTGGGCTCCATGGGAGGGAGCATAGCTATAGTATCCGGGGACAGGCTTCAATTTTGTATGTCAAATCAAGATGCTGATAGTAAAACGAGCCAATAATAAGCCGTTCTCTCACGCAAAGTGAATATAAAGACAGGGTTTGCTCCTCCATTTCATCAACAGAAAATGCTGTCACACCCAACTGCAACTCATCTTCGATGGAGGAACATCATCACATCCTTCACTGGGACCGTGACTACTCTTGAGGTGCTTGCACAAAGCTTCAAGACCCCATTTTTGGAGCCTGCGTCAAGGATTGCGTGTTCTGTGTTGACTGCAGCGGAGGTGGATCCTGATATATACTCAATATTTCATACTGTATTGATATATGCCCCACCAGATTGTCAAACAAAACAAAGCTGATTGTACTCAATTGCTTGAGAAAACCCATAGGCTGCTTGCTATACGGAGTTGTGTTGCTGCATATCCAAACTACTACCCGTTCCGAGTTACCGCCCAGCATGTTCTATCATCTGGGTAAAATTACTGAGTATGCCACACCGACAAACTCTATCCTTTGGCATCGCTCATGATGCTCATGCAGTACACTATACAAGATCAACACATACGTTGAAGCCCAACAGGAGAGAAGCAGAATTCAACAGTTCTTCCATCAAGGAGAAATGAACAAATTGTTGAAAGCATGCAATACCGGCCTGCAAGAGGGACTGGACGTCTTGAAGGTAGACATACTTCCTCTACAATATAGTGGCAAGAAGCACTCAAAAGCAACAGGCACAAAATTCTAATCTCCTCAGAAATGTTGAAGACATACAAAAATATGCAGAAGATACTCACCAAGACGTCCTCCAGTTGATTGAAGGTCTTGATGATCGCAGTATATCAGACGGAGCATCATCTGTATGTACCACTATCCTCTTGTAGGCAGAAGGGATGACTTTGAAACAGAGGATTTTTTCTAGCATGCACAGCAGGTATGTAACATTGGTATGAAACAAGAATTCTGAGCTTATCACCATTGTTATCCAGCTCAGACTCAATCTCCATGCTACCCCCAAAGCCTAAGATATTCCATGGTCGTGATACCGAGCTATCGGATATACTCAATCTCTTCATCGGAAACACTCCGAGGGTGGCAATCTTGGGTCCTGGGGGCATAGGCAAGACAAGCCTTGCCAGAGCTGTGTTGCATCATCCTCAAATCAAAGCGAAATTTGACCCAAATCATTATTTTGTGGCCTGTGATCCTGCATCCACCACAATGGAACTTGTTTCTCTTATTGGTTCCCATCTAGGATTGAAGGCAGGAAAAAATATGTCCCATTCAGTAATCCACTTCTTTTCCACCAGTCCATCATGTCTCTTGATTTTAGATAATCTAGAGACGGTATGGGAGCCAAGCACTACTCGGGGAGATATTGAAGAGTTTCTGTCTTTGCTCACCGATGTCCGACATCTAGCATTAATGGTGAGGGCATATATATTCAGATTGTACCAATGATAAACTTCCCTTCAGATCACAATGAGGGGACAAGAAAGACCAGCAAAAGTCCACTGGACTCGACCTTTCTTGCCACCCTTGAAACCCCTGACACAAAAAGCTGCCCAACAGACCTTCATAGATATTGCAGATGCTGGATACGATCACAAAGATATTGATAAAATTCTCCTCCTCACAGACAACATGCCACTGTCAATCAATCTCCTCGCCCACTTGGTTAATTCTGAGGAATGTTCCACTGTTCTATCTCGTTGGAAAAATGAGAGAACTTCTCTCATCTCTACTGGCAATGATAAACAGTCAAATCTGAACTCATCCATTTCCTTATCCCTCACTGGGCCCCGGATGAAATCATCACCACATGCACAGGATCTGTTGAGTCTCCTAGGGCTGTTACCTGATGGCCTTTCAAACCTGGAGCTTGTGGAAAGCAAACTTCCGATTACTGATATTTACAGTTGCATCACAACATTACTGCGAACTTCCCTAGCATACAGGGATGAAAGGAATCAACTCAAGGCTTTGCTTCCTATCGGAGAATACATGCAAAAATTCCATCCAGCAAAAACTCACATTGTCCAACCGCTTCTGAATCATTTCCAGGAGCTACTACATTTTCACCACGGACACAATGGAACATTGTCTGCTTCAGGAATCAATATACGAATATCTGCAAACTTTGCCAACATTCACGCTCTTCTGCAGCGTGGATTACATATACACAACCCAGAGCTGGTGAATACCATTTATTCTACATGCTATCTGGGAAACTTCAGCTTGCTATCCAACCGGGGATATCTTTCGCTCCTCGATCACATTCCCAACCTCTTACCCATTCCAAGTGACCACCGGCTAGAGTTTTTCTTTATCATTCAGACCTTGAGTTTATGGAGAGAGCACCCCGTTGCCAATATGGAACTCATGATTGAACAAGCATTCAAGCATTTGTCCCATTTTGATGATTCAGATCTTGAATGTATGTCCTCAAAAGAATCAGAGATCAGTTCATTCACTCACAATATCAACAGGTAAATTTTATCAATTGCTGGGAGAGTTGTACCAGCAAAAGGGTGACATTCTGAAGGCAATGCATTACTTTCAACGTGCTATCTCACTTTCCATATCCACGGGGAACACAAGCAGACAGTGCAACACACTGAGGGATCTGGCATACTTCAAGTGGCGGTTGGGAGATTATGTTGCAGGGCAAAAACATGCATATGAGATGCGGCGACTTGCCAAAATTTTGGCCCAATTGTTCAACGAAGCCCAAGCACTTGATATCGAGGCCATGTGCTGGTATGCTCTTGGAGACTACAAACATGCTATGTCGTTATCGACCAGGGGCAGACATCTTGTGCATCTTTTCGGTATGGTCGGTGGTCATGTAGATCGGAATCTTCGTGCGACGCAAACCGAGATACATATGTACAAATCAGAATATATACAGGCACACAATCTGTGGCAGGAAATGCTTGACGAGAGTCATATTGACCACTCTCCGTTTGACTACGCTCGAGCTTTACTCAGTCGTGGACAGGTTTCTGTGCCACTTGGCATATCAAAAGAGGTGGTACAATCAAGTATGGATACAGCAAGATCATTATTCAGCACTTTAAGGAATCCACTGGCAGTAATGTGTTGTGATGCTGTGGTTGCCGACCTTTCTCTGAGGGAAGGAGATCTATCGACAGCCAGCACCCTGTTTCAAAAGTGCCTCAGATTTTCCATGGGAAGGCTGGTGGAATCGGAGATATACTGCTTGGAGAGATTTGCAGATGGAAGTCGCTGGTGCCTCATAGACCCAGCAGGCTGGAGGCCTTCCTGGGCCACCGTTTATCTGGGCCGTTCTCTGCAAGTGAAACAGAAACTAGATATCCATAAATCCCTTCAGTTTATAGGAGACACGTTCCTTGCTGTTGGAGATCCGGATACAGCTGGCAGCCTGTTCACTGTTGCACTCGAAGGATTTACCCAGATGGGTGTCCACCGCAGCCGTGGAGAATGCATGGTGCGACTGGGAGATATTGCCAAACTCTGTGGAGAATATTCAAGAACTGCGGAGCTCTGGACAAGTGCAAAACCCTTGCTTGAAAGGTCATTCCAGATACAAGAAGTTACCCGTCTCGATGAAAAACTGGCAGAGCTCTCCGGAGATCTTTTGGAAGACAAAACAAATTGAGTTGTAGGTCCAATGGAAATCAATGTTGGATGAGATGAAAGTTATGCACTAGTGAAAGGCCTTGCAGTATTTTTGTATATATATATATATATATGCTGCGGGAATTTGCAAATCGCGATGTCTGACTTCAACGATTCTGGATACTGAACATCAGTTGAGTGCGGGGTGGAACTTGTCGTTCACAATCTGCCAATCGTTGGCTACAGGTCTGACAGTTAGCACAATTGAGACGTCAGCTAAACTTCACCATTGACATTGAGGTGTAAATATGCGGCAGAAGAGGCTATGTCAGCAATTTTGAACCGTGGGAACAATTTAATAATCAACTACAACAGCGACAAGAGGGTGGCTTTGATTGAGCTGAGCATCCCCATTGGTAGCATCCAGAGTAATTTATGTTTCTTTGGTTGTATCTGTTGAAGTACCTGGCAGTGTGATCTCAGTCATTGAACATCAGGTCCACAGACAATGATGCTGCCCGGACGATTGTAGAATCTTAGAGCCCTCCAGTAATACTGAACTGAGTACCTAATTGCGCCAATTTGTCCGTAAACTCATCCTCCAGCCTGCGGACCAACCGACTCTGGTCACCCCCTTGGCTCCTACACCCGTTGTCCCCCCGAAGCATCTAGTCGTCCCCGACGAAAGCTCCAGCAGCCTTATCCACGGCCTCCTGAGTAAGATCCTCGGGCACCACCTCGGGACCGTAAGCGGGATCCCGTTTTAAAAGGGCAACTGTGAATGACCCTATTGCTTCACCCATGGCGCTATCTACGACTTTCAGAAATCTCACCTGAGTCGATCACAAACCATCGCTCTTTCCGTGAATTTTCAAAACACAACCTGCAGTACAATTCGCGGCAGTAGATGAAACTCGGAGGGATGTCTGGAGTCTGGACTAGGTTCGGCAACACCCCTTTCTCTCTCTTTCAACCATACCGACGACCGAGTGGACTCGGATCCGTACGGACAAGGAGCTGCAGAATTCTGGCAGAATGAAAAGACTATGTAGAAGACACTCGTTTATCCTGGAGCCTGCTTGGTTCCTCGCCAGTGCGTTCTCTTGATTGCTCAGTGGTATGCATATGCCAGTCGTTGACTCGTTATATTCCCTGTCCCTCTCCCCTAGGTGCGAAACCATCCCCTACGCCCAATAATTCATGATCCCCGCATCCATGCACTCCTTAAACCGCTGTTGCGAGTGCACGCCAAACGGGCGACCATCGCGCCACATGAAGTAATCGCACCGCTTGGGATAAAAAGCACAACAGGCAAATTTGCGGCCCCGGTTATGCGGCTGTCCGCCGCGACCTGAAGTGCTGATTCGGGCGGGCTGGTTGCAGTCGCACTTGACCGTCGAGGCCGGTGGCCCTGTTTTTTGGCGGCGATGAGCAATATTAATCCACCTTGATATTTGCCAGAGTAGATACGCTGACACGGTGACACTCACCATTGGCGCTGCTAGTGCTGTTTCCACTGCCCGATGCATGGCCATGGCTCTGGGTTGTATTCCCTGCGCCAACCATAAAGCGCGGCTCCCACCACATCCGATAGGTGCATTGATTGGTTGCGCAGCGAATGAACTTGCGGCTGCGATCTTGGGGATCTGGCTGTTCAGCGCCCGCCGTGTCGACCTTGACCGGGAGCTTGCAATGACAATGCGGAATTATCAAGTCTAGGTTTTGCAGCAATGTTGCATTAGTTGGAAAGATCCGATGTGGGCTCCGCCATGTCGTGGATGTACTTACCGTTCAACGGATTATCCATAGTGGGGCTGGGATGGGTGGTATCGCGGAGGTGGGGGATGGATTGAATAGAAGAGCGCCGTGGGAGGCCTCGTATATATACGGCGGCATGACTTGAGGCCTGGTTCAGAAGCATTCACCCGGAACATCCCACACCGTCCCTCCCCACCATCTTTTGAACGTCAGATGTACTTGGCGTCGGAATCAATTGATTTCTACTGGAGAGGATTTATGTAGCCTTGGGAAGAAGGTTCATGAGAATCGCATGAATCTCACGCACAATGTTCCTTCTGGAATGAGTATCGGGATGGCATTGACATCTTTGAGCGAGTATAGTGAAGGCAAGGGCGCACCTTTTGCCCATGAATATGCGCATTTGCTGGAATCTCTGTGTACTCGTCGCGGTTTCCCTCTTAGATCTCGAAATCTACCTGGTGTTCACGCGGCACCCATGTTGAAATTAGCCAGCATAGTGAACTTCAACAGGAGATTCTCCGGGGTCCAGTCGTTGAGCGTGTTCCTTTTTATCGTGTTTAAGAAATCCGCAATTTGAACCATGACCAGCCAAGATTGACTCCACACCTCAATGGAATTCGACCCGAGTCAATCCCCTAAATTTCGGAACACTTGAAATGGTTCAAGTCCTCAAAGCCTGACCGGGAATATTTACTGCAAAGTCGAACAAGTTCTGGATACCGCTTCGCTCGAGCTTTCTACCGTTCGTCACTGCGTTCCGGTCCCACCTACGCTCAGCTTCTGTAGGTGATGGAGGCTGAGGGCAGGTCAGCGCAGATGACCACACTTACCCCGTTTAGGTCAACTACGCGTGATTTTTTGTAGGTGATGGAGAATCAGCGTAGTCTTAGGACTAAGTCTATTCTTAGCTCGACTGCGCTCAATGAGCGCAGATCAGTGTAGACATGCGTAGATGAGCGTGGGCATCTACCCTCAACTGCTCTGACCTACCTTCAATCTCCTTTGTGTTTCCGTTTCAACCAGAAATATTCCCAACGCCGCCGTTGCAACTCTGGTGAGTCTGGACCGTGGATCAATCGAAAAGGTTATTTTTGGCGATCTAGTTTAAGCTTTGCCATGAGTTTTGGCAGAGGATCTCCAATGCAGGGCGAGCTCATCGCGTGATTTTCACCCGACTTCGTCTTTGTTCTCGCCGCCCACCAGACTCACCTGAAGCTACGGTGCGATGTATCAAGACGGCGACCAGCGCCAATACTATGACCCAGATTACAACTCGAACAACATTGTGTTTTCACTGTTAGCTAGTCTTGGTCCATTTCAAGGGGCCGCTCAGCATCCGTACGTCAGTGGACGGGCAGTTTCAGGCGCTCCGATGCAGACCGCTGGAATCTTGGGGTGATGGACTGAATTCAGAGCCAGAAAGGGCCTGTTGTTCATGAGATTACAACTACACAGCATGTCCCTTACTGAAGCGAGAACAACCGACACAGTCCCAAGTTGAAGCGTGAGAACTTCGGGCTAATGAAATCTAACCACATCGGATTACTTCCGAACAACGGGCCCCGGCCCGGGAGGCTCGTTCGCCGTGGCGCACCTACTTCGCGCCTACTATCAATAAGTTTGGCTCAAGTTTGGCTCTGGGTAGATGGCTAAGCCAAGCTAGGACGACCTACCGTGAGCCACAGTCAGCTAAGATAGGCCGCCATATCCATCCAGGGTGACATAAGCGATCCCGATTCGGACGCGTCGACGAAAAATTCATTTAAAACTCGGCCAGGCCGCCGAAAACTAAACCACCTCGCCCAGCTCTGAGGAATCTTTGTATTGTGCTGCCTCTCAAATTGTAGATTGATCCGATGGAATTTGAGTATGTAGATAGGTTTTTTAGCATAAACTTGATACTCGGATGCCTTCCCCGTCCGACTTTTCCTTCGAGTTCACCCAAAGGAACTTTCAGATACTGGATGTGTGTATTAAAAATGTAGAGTGCGAGTTTTACAGACATATCCAACCAATACAGGAGCTGGATGGTGGAGATAAAACTACGGGATTACACAACATAGAACAACAAGCTATTTGATACAGCAAGGGACGTAGCACAGTGGATCAATAAATATAAAACTCGCACTCTACTTTTGTAACATGTATATCCAACATTTAAAAGCTCTTTTGGGTGATTTCCAGGGAAAAGTCGGACGCGTTTCGCATCCGAGGATGTATTCTATGCTCAGAAAACTATCTACACACTCAAATTTTATCGGATCGCTCTAAAATTTGAATGGCCGCACGATACATGGGTTCTTCAGAGCTGACTGCGGTGGTTTAGCTTTCGGCGGCCTGGCCGAGTTTTAAATGAATTTTACGTCGCCGCGTCAGAATCGGGATGGCTTATGTCACCCTGGATGGATATGGCTGCGGCCTATCTTAGGAACACAGAGTCTGTGTAGGCCACCTACCCTCAGGCCTCAGCGTAGCTCTGGCTGGTAACCTAACCTCAGGCTGAGTTTAGAAGGTGCCGGAACGTAGTGCGTTACCTTCTTTTTTGACTGTATACAGTATACCTGCAGCTTCCAAGAAGTGTTTCGTCCGTTGACGTTCTCTTTTGAGACCTCCGACTAGCTATAGAGGGTATACGCGGGCATTTAAGCCAATACCGAGTTTTCTCCCCTGTCTTACGGTTGAAGTGGAACCGGATCCGGCTTCGGCCGAAACGGTGCCCGAGGCCCGAAACGCTGATTAATGCCGAAACCGGCTAGATGCGTGATCCTGGCGTGATCATCTTATCCGATAACCGTTTTTCTTCCATCTCTTCTCCTACCACCACCATGGCCGCTTCGTCTACCCCGTCCTCCTCCTCCCCATCCACTTCGAACCTCATCGCCGTTACCTCTGCACCGCACTTCCAAGAGCTGCTCTCCGCCGACCTCAATCGTGTGTCACTGATCAACTTCTGGGCACCATGGGCGGCTCCGTGCACACAGATGAACGCCGTCGTCGCGGAGCTCGCGAAGAAGCATCCCGCTATACTGGCGCTGAACGTCGAGGCGGAGGAGCAGGCTGACATAGCGGAAAGCTTCGACATCGAGGCGGTTCCGTCGTTTGTCGTTTTGCGGGTGCGTTTGGCGTCTTTTTTGGGTCATCGAATATGCATCTAATCATTACGGAAAATTTCGGAATAAAATTCACTCAGGGCCACACACTTCTCGCCCGCATTGCTGGCGCCGACGCACCCGCATTGACGCAGGCCATCGCAACGCATACATCCCCCGCTGTCACCAAATCGCACACCAATGCCGCACCGAAATCGTACGCGGATGCCGAGCCGCCGCATCCAACGGATCTCGCCATCCCTCAGCTCCCTCCGCCTGCGACGGAGACGCCGGAGGAGCTCGAGGCGCGTCTGCGCCGTCTCATGGCCCAGTCCCGGGTCGTCTTGTTCATGAAGGGTGTCCCGGACGAGCCGCGATGTGGATTTAGCCGCAAGCTCGTTGCCCTGTTGAGGGATCAGAACGTGAAGTTCTCGACCTTTGATATTTTGAGAGACGAGGATGTGAGACAGGGTGAGCGTGTATTTTTATTTTTATTTTCTCTTTCCCCGAGCCGCAGCCGATATTCTTCCTGACTACACTGCGGTATTTCCTTCGTTTTTTGCCGTTATTCTCCCGTTCATTTTCTCTCCGATTCCGCATTTTCGCTACCGTTTTCATCCTGCATCTCGTCTTTCCTGTTTCAAGCTCTATCCTTATTTGCCCGCCCAAAATTACCATTCACCCATCCAAAAATTATTAATGTATACCTTATTTACCCACCCCCAATTATTGTTCGCTCCCCATTTAAAACCTCGCTCACATGAGCCACACAGGCCTCAAAAAACTTAACGACTGGCCGACCTTCCCGCAGCTCATCGTCTCGGGCGAGCTCGTCGGCGGGCTGGACATCGTGCAGGAGATGGTGGAGAGCGGGGAGTTTAAGGAGGTTGTGGCGGGTGCGTGAAGGCAGGAGGTGTGTGGGGAAGAAAGGGGGCCCGGTCTTCCTGACCAGACGGTGGAGATGAATGGGAAGGGAAGGTGTATTATCGTCAGGCACGGTTGCCGCACGATGTGTACGCTGTGAGGAGGAAAGGAGATGTTTTATCCGGTGGGAGGAAAAGGAGGAGAGGTACGGTTTAGTGTTTGTTTTCATTTTCCGTTTGCAGTTATCCAACGCTTTTTTATCTTACCTTCACTTGGCACGTCGTCCGGTTTCTGTTTAGCGTTCAGCCGATTCCGTGTGATGCTCGCCGCAAAGTCTCGGATGTTCTGGTATCGACTGCCGGTGGGTTCAGGGCTATTTCTCCGGAGTGGGTGTGGGTTGTGAGTCTCCACGCAACTTGCCACGCGACGGTGCGAATCTCCGCCTTCACAAAATTCACCTCGGACTCTTTTTTGCCTTTCGCGTGCATTGCGGATCCGTCGCCCATTGTCTCGCTTTTCTAAGCCCATCCCGACTTTCCCCCGTGCCGGCCATCTGTTTCGGTCCAACCTCGAAAAGCTCACGATGATACTTTGAGAGGATAACCTGTATACTCTGCGTGCTATGAGCAACTTGACTTGAACATACCACAAACTGGCACAAGTTAAAGAGGTAGAGGAGCTCAAAGTTGTGGTCCTTCAGAAGCACACAACAATACTCGGAGAGGATCATCTGGATACCCTACGTGCTATGTGCAACTTAGCATCCACCCACTATGAACTCGGAAAGTTCAGAGAGGCAGAGCAGCTCGAAGTTGTGGTCCTTTAAAAGCGCATCAGAATACTCGGAATGGATCATCTGGACACCTTGAATGCTATGTGCAACCTAGCATTGACTTGCCACAGCCTCGGAAGATACAGGGATGCGGAAAAGCTTCAGCTCCTGGTGTTGCAGGTGAGCAGAAAAATCCTCGGAGAAGATCATCCAGGAACAGTCTCTGTCATAAACCATCTGAAGGAATCATATCGAACTCTGGGTAAATCCGCAGAGGCTGCAGAACTCGAGGAACTCCTCAGGATGATCTCCCCTTCCTCCTCTTTGGCTACAACATCGGAGTTAGAATTACTGACGAGATAAAGGACTGTGAAGGCGCTTAAATAGCAACGAGGCAAGTTATGTATCGATGCTTTGTGATGTTGCTTTCACTCAAGCATTGTTTCCGTCCGTTTGACCGCGAATGAATCCAGGATCTGTGCAGGAACTTTTCCCACCCCGGGGACACCGTAAGAGCTCTTCATGCTGGGACGAACCGTGCTGCTTGCATCAGCAAGCTCATGGTGTTCTAGAAACTTTGAGCTTTGATATCTGTGGTTAACAATGACTCGGAGGTGAGCAGTGTGACTCGGAGCAGAGTCTTCTTTTCCCCTTTCTTCCAGGAGTATTTACCTTCCATCATAACATTACATGCCGCGGGCATTTTCTTAACCACAAGGATTTTCTCAGTACGAGTTGAATATTCGACTCGGAGATTTAACGTTGAATCTCCGCCACACCCCATCCGAACTCCGACCCTTGTAATAATTTGCAATTCGAGATCGAGTTTAGATCTTTCGGCCAAGCAACTTTAGACTTTTTTGGACAATACATGCCTTGTGAGATCTCCTGTGCATGTAGTTCGTTTCCAAGTGAATGGTTTCATGTGGCTTCATGTCGCAAGAATTAGCAGGGCATCTATCGTACTGAAAATCTGCGCAAACAATGATTTGGAGAATGTGAGGATAATTAGGAGGAACCCCGGCTGCTACCGCCATCGTCCGGGTTCTACCCCATGAATGTGGTCAGGGGGAATCGGTCTACTCGGTCTTCTAATTGTCTTTCTTCATATGGGATGCTCCTGAATCCTGATTTTATAATTTGTTGTCGCCAAGAGTGCGTGATGGCGGCAGCACATGTGAAATAACTGGGCTCCTACCTAGTGTCGTACCTAGTCTCGTTCCCAGCGTGAATCTAAGATTCTACATATCCCTTCCACAATTGAAAATTGGTGCATGTTGAATCGACAAATCCGGGTTCAACAGGTTTAGTGAGAGATTTAAGTTAGAACCAAATTCGGTCGCGGAACGCGAGGGATCGCTACTGGTGCTGTACAGTCATTGGTTGTATTGCAGAGAAAAGGGTGCCAGTCCAACCTTGCTAAGATGTGATCGGAGACAGCATCGGCTGCCTCCTTTCGAAAAATCCGTTTTCGTCAGCGTACTTACATACAGTCCTATACTTCGTTTTCTTAACAAGATGTCGGGCTTGTGTTTGCTCTTTGATTCACCCAAATCCTCTGCCAAGACGAAGCCAAGGATAGGCCAAACAACTCTGCCTCTTGGCGAAACTCTTTAAACGGTTGGTTTTTCCCCATGAAAGACTGCGGACTGTGTTCGCTACATTATGAACCGCTTGGCGCCTCACAGCAACCTGACAGCTTTGTTAAGACTCGAACCGAATTGGGACTTTCTACAGCTAGAGGCATTTCCCGTGGTCGAACTCCTCACAGCTTCTCCGCAGTCTTGACGTCCCCGCAGTGTTCGCGCAGTCGTCTGCTGTCTCATTAAATACATTCTCACTCCCTGATGGACATTTCGCTTTCTCTTCCCTCTTCTACTCCGCAATCCCTGCTCTCTCAAGTCCCTGGTTGAAATTTTCTCAAAGAGCGTAGGAGCAATATTCAATTTGTTCTCAAGATGTTCAAAATGTCCTTTTATCCGCGTGCGTTGGCACTGCACACTCGAGCAGTTCAAGTTTATATTCAAAATCCCTCAATGGATAATTGCGCATCTATGCTACGTTACAATTGCTCTTTGGCGTGCTTCGGTCCCCACCATGAAACTCAGATCCGGCGTCCTGCCTACAACTATAGTACGGTGAGCATTCCCGGTCATTGCCCTACAGCATGCGAAAATTTAACATGACGGGTAATTTTGTAGCTGGATCGGTGAAACCCGAGTGGAAGCTAGGTTTACTCAATCGTCGCTCTTCTTTTTCGGAATCCTTTTTGTTTAAGGATTTCCGTGGACGTAAGCCTGCCGCGAGCCTTTTCTGCATTCTCTACTGACTGATATCATTCTTTAGGTTTGGTTAGAAAAATAGAAGTGTTGTTCTGCAATGATTCCCATCCTGAATTCAGATTTCAATGTTCAAACATCATTGAGCACCTGATTCCGGTTACTTTCTCATATGTGCCGTTGCCATTGTGCTACTCAATTGGCACTCAAACTCGATTATCATTCTCGCTTAGTTGGGAATCGGACGTTTATCCTGAGATCATACCCGCACAAGGTTGCATTGTTTTACCCTATTGCCGGAGCGTAGCAAAGGCTCCATCTTGTCCGAATAATGATTCTTACCGAAATCTTGGAATTTATATTCCCCTGCGACTTGGGCTGGGAATGACACTGGGTACGACACTAGGTAGGAGCCTGCTTCATATCATTTTAAACGAGCTTGGCGGCAACGAATTTCATTTTTGACCCTCAGATAGGTATATAAAGAGCTCGGTTTTCGGTCGGGTTAGAATCATTCGTGTTTACCCCCAAGTTGACTTTGAGCCACATCCTTTCACCTTAAAAATCATCCTCCTAATATCCATCCTCAAAACGCGCACACGATGACCACCCCGGCCGCCATTACTTGCTTCTGCGAACGTCCCGTGCGGATCCACATTTCCAACACCACCGCCAATCCAGGCCGCGAATTCGAAAAGTGTGCGACCGACCAGTGCGGGTATTGGCTAGTCCTGTTGTTACCGATCGGGTCCGATTGGGCTAGAACCTTATTACCAATCAGCCTTATGGCACTAGCACTTGAGTGTTTTTCCCACCGGGAAGCGCAGAACAATATTTTGGCTTACTGGCAAGAGTTCTATCTCTTCAGATTTTGCAGAAATTCAGGAGAGGTCTTGCTATTCACCGTTGAAAAAGGTCAATTTGTGAAGATTTGGCAAGTGATTGGAACAAATTAGGTCAGCACCCGCCAAAAGATTATGTAATAACTTTCTAGCCCGATCGGACCCCAACGGTAAGCAACAGACTTCAACAAACCGAGGTACGAGGTAGGAAATTGTTGTAGCGTCTGTCTAGGAGAGACTAGGTATTGGCAGTGGCGCGACAACGAGGGAATCGGTACGTCGCCTCACAGTAATTTACCGGTTTAAAAACTGAGAATATACTATGCAGCCGGCACTTGGCCGGCACTCGATGCGCCTGCAACCGCGTCGTCCGTGTGCTCACCGCTGGCGCGCGCGCTCTCCCGCACAACTACGGCCGCCCCTTTGCACGTTGCGCACACCCCGAGAACGCGGAGCGGTGTGGGTTTTTTGAGTGGTGCGATGGTTTGAGTTCGCAGGAGCTGTTCAATGAGTATATGGATGCCCGTCTTGTTAGTTTCTAGTAAGTTTCGAAATTTCTAGAGATTAAATGATCGAGAGTGGACTGAGGGGTATGAGTTTTCGACAAAGAGTGCCAGACGCAGAAAGGCGCCTCCATATCTCCCCAGGATGGAGGTGGTGCCAGAGAAAGACGAAGTTGCACTCTGAGTCCGACACTCTGAGCACTGCCACTGCCGGGCCGGGGATATGGACACGTATTTGCGCTCCATCCTTTTCTCGACCACCACCACCATGATCTCGAGTTCTGCCCTACTCCAGGCCAATAGTTCCCATCCTGTACTTTCCACCTCGATTGAAATCACCGCAGACGCTGACACATGCGGCGTTTACGTCCACCTCGTCTTCCCTCCATTGATTTTCGTCGACCCGTTTGAGCTGGCGAACTACCGTGATTCATACACTTTCGAGCACTTGGGGTCATCCAATCTGGAGCTGCCATTAGCCGCGTTGAACGGTTCGGGATCTTCGCTACTTATAGCCGTTGCCGTTCCTTCTGGGGGTGGGTCCGTAGAGGTTGATGTACCCTTACATTTTCGGTACGGAACCACTTCGGTTGGCCGCTCGCCCGGGTTTCAGACGGCGGAACTAGAGTGGCCTACCGTTTTCCTATCATGCCCCAGTACCTGTAAGTGGATCATTCGATGGTTTTCCTTTCATTTCACTGACTTGGCCGTATCGAAGATGCTCGACATTCGTCCCCGCCGCCACAGCCGCCGGCTGAATTCGAGCACCTGTTCGACCTTTCTACCTCGAGGATCATTTCGATACCCAGCAATCAGTCTTCCTCTACGACGGTTATCCAAACACCGGTCGGAAGCCAGCTAGATTTGCCTGTCGTTGAACTAGGGACGGTGGTGATCATCCTGCTTTCCTTCTTGTATCTGGCAAACGTCATCCGACGGACTGCGTCCCAGATGAATCCATCGAGCTCGATCAAAGATGATTAAGGTAAGCCAGTACAACTCCGCTAGCTGTCGGCTGAATGCGCCTCGCAGATATTTATAGTTGTACTTGCTTTGGTATTATGCTAAAAATTACTACAAAGCATGACGTGGTGCGATGCAAAACCAGTTTCGCCCCTTTCGGCTGCACTCTGCAGGCCGTCGATGCTTTTGCCTCGGACGGTATTTTTCTCGGATGCCCTTAGGCTACTCGCACCAACACCGGCATGCTATGGCTGAAGATGAAACAGTAAGAGCGGCCTTGAATCGCTTCCCGGATTTTGCACTATTTAACCTCGACGGCCAACCTGACAGTTCATGGCTACTGCTCTTGGCGGCGCTCTTTCTACTGCGTTGTCCGCTCGCATTAACAGCGCAGCACCGGTCTTTGTTTTGGATGAGCCCCATTCAGCACCCTCAGGCGACCTGTTCTCCAACGACTATCTGTCCCTCACATCTAATCCCGAGCTGAGGTCTCGTTTCTTAAAAACACTTTCGCAACAGGCCAACGTCCTCGGCTCGACCGGCCCCCGCTAAATCGCTGGCAACTCGCATTGGCATGTCTCGCTCGAACAGCGGCTGGCCCGCTTCTTCTCCGCCCCCGCGGCGTTACTCTTCTCCTCCGGCTTCACCACCAACCTGGGCGTCCTTGGGACCCTCCCGCAGGCGGGGGACGTCATCGTCTTTGACGAGAGCATCCACTCGTCGTGCCGCGAAGGCATGTCACACTCGCGCACCCACCCCTCCGCGCGCGTCTCCTTCGCGCACAACTCCGTCCAGTCGCTGCGCGAGTGTCTGGCCTCGGTTCTCGAGAACAACTCCCAGATCAGGGCCGGGCACGCGACGCTCTTTGTGGTTGTAGAGAGCTTATACAGCATGGACGGGGACACTGCACCGCTGGCGGATATCGTGCGCACCGTTAAAGAGCTGGTGCCGGCACAGTCCGCGCATATCGTCGTGGACGAGTCGCACGGGACCGGGGTGTACGGCGCTGCGGAGCGCGGGTTGGTGTCCCTCCTCGGCCTCGAACGCGAGGTGCACACGCGGATGCATACGTTTGGAAAGGCAGTGGGGTCGTCCGGTGGTGCGGTGTTTCATTAAACTCCAGTATGAAGTAGGATCTGACTATGTCGTGCAGCGGTAGTGTTGACCAGTCCACTCATCCGGACGTACCTGATCAACCACGCTAGGAGCTTCATATTTACGACCTCGCTCCCCATTAGCAGCCTAATCGCAACCTCCTGTTCGTTCGACATAGTCGAATGGCATGGAGATCAGGTACGCAACACCGCACTACACCTCCAACTGATACAAAAACAAAACAAAAAAATCCAGCTCATAGCCCGCCTCACGCACCGCTGCCACTTTTTCGCGGCCGCCCTGGCGACACATCTGAAAGCAATCCCGCCCGAGGTGCTGTCCCTCCAGGAGCCGGCCGTAGCCACGACGCACATTTCGCCGATCTTCCCGATCCGGGTGTGCGCTTCGGTCGAGCTGGCAGACTACCTGCGACGTGCGGGCTACGCTGCGACGCCGCTGACGCACCCGCTCGTGCCGCGCGGGAAGGAGCGCATCCGGGTATGCGTGCATGCGGGGAATACCGAGGAAGAGTTGATGCAGTTTGTGCGCGTGTTGGTGGCGTGGGGAGAGAAATATGTGCGGAGTCACGGTGTGGGGCTTGTGGGGAAAGGGCGTCTTTGATTCAAATCCGACGTAGCTGAACTGTTAGCATTCATTTCAAGTTTGAACCAAGTCATTCCAGCTTACTACCTGCGGATCATCAAAGGGATCAAGATACGTGAAGTTGATTTTGTCAAAGCCTTATGAACCAAAAATATGGCCGGAAACCGTATATCGTCGTCCATGCCGAGTCGCGGCTTATCCGAGATTTGCGTATAAAAGGCTCTCAAGTTACAGGATTCGATTCATCAACTTGCTTACTTCTTTCTGTTCCAAACTAGCATGTCTTCCACTCAGTCTCTGCCTATCCGCCGCATTAAATACGGTATGCTCTTTCACATGGGCCAAATTCTCTCCTCATGCCAGCATACAGTTCGTCTCGGAAATTCGGGACTCAGGGTGTCCCAGATTATTCTGGGGTGCATGTCCTATGGATCGTCGAAATGGAGGCCCTGGACGCTCGATGAGGAGGAGGGAATCAAGCACATTAAATACGCGTACGTCTCAGGTTTCCTTCCGCCATTCCTTGGGTCAATAATCATCGCAGCTACGATGCGGGAATCCAGACCTTCGATACTGCCAATGTGAGTCTATTTCTGTTTTTCAAGGACACAGTAACACCGAGCTAAAATTGGCGCCAGAT